>BGPT01003115.1:33223-53207 GCA_003297045.1 Symbiodinium sp. clade C Y103 | reverse complement strand
TACAATTTTCGACCCCCCCCTCAAAACCAAGGCTAAGGGGGTAGGGATTTTTTAACGGGAAAATGCACTATTTCTATGGCCATTTTCAATGGTTATGTGAGTTGACCAGAGGGTACGGGACAATTGACAAGAAACAGCCTCTATTTGATGGAGAAAACCATGGTTTCCGGTTCACATTCTCCCTCAAGCCTCTCCGCCTATCCATTGAGTAAAGAGGTGACGGTGAAAACCCCACACAATCTGACACGGAACCCCCAACATGGCCATGCCCATAAGTGGAACATATAAGAATATGTTCATCCTGGATCGTATAGCTTGAGAAATTGCGCTAGAAGGACCTGCTCTGGGATTAGGTCAAACAAAGTCTGAGCTGTTTTCATCTATCTTGGATTATATCAGGTCAAACTATTGTAAATATATCAATCTCTATATAAAGATATCTCTATATAAATAAATATACAAATATATGTAGTATACATTGTATACAAACTCCTATCCGACTGAGGCAAGGATCAGTGCACGCATCCCGCTGGCGCTGTGGCGGGTGGATTGTCAGCACCTGAAGTCGTGGGAGGTCGCGGCTTGTCGATGCGAAGGAGGACATGTTCTTCATGTGGGTCATGCTTTCCTCTCTAGAAAGTCCCATTGTATATACCGTCTGGTTATTTAACGTATAGCTATAGAAAATGCCAAATTTACAGATGATTTATGATGATTTACCTATTGGACATGGTGATTTTCCATAGCTGCGTTAAATAACCAGAGGGTCAGAGGGTAACTTCAGTTACAGTATCTGCAGCAACTCCTTGAACATGGCAGCAAGAAATTCTCCATATGTGCAATATATATATATATATAATATATATATATATATATATGTATGTGTGTGTGGTGAATTTCAGGAGAACCGCTGGATAACCAGCTGACGTCATCAAAACACGTCCTTGTGTCATATGGTCAACCCTACATGGTGAACTTTGGTTTAACCAGTTGGTGGTTTCAACCCCGCCTTGGGAAAGAAACACAGTGGGTTGGTTGGGATCACCATGTCAGGCAGGGGTGGAAAAGGTGAAGGTAAAGATGTCTGAAACTACCAACCAGATCTTTTCTTGGGCTTACTACCATATGCTTATCTGGCATTCTGCCGTGGCAATAGAACATGTCCCCTTTATATCCAAGTTTACAGGTGTGTTCAATTGTAATATGGGTGCACTGTGCACCCTTTTGTGTGTGTGTATATATATATATATATATAGATATATATGATGCACACACATCAATACATATAGATAAATAAATATATATATATATAGTCTAGGTCTATACATGATAAGGCAAAATGAGGGATTCACCATTTGCTAAAAATGGCCGTGCCACGTCACGACGTTTCATCCCGCCTGGCTTCCTGGGATCCACCGCCTCGGCTCCATCCCTGGTGCCCCAGATCTCCGGCGCCGCACCGAAGCCGGCCGAGGACATGCGCAACGGAAGGAACAGCTCGCCTTAGAGGCCGTAGGTGGTTTTTTGGGATGGAAGAGGTTGCTAGAGTGATACCCTCTGGTAATCAAACATGGCAATTGGAAATCTTCTAAAAATGGAGGTTTTAATGGGAAAATCTCTATAAATGGAAGATTTTCCATTGCCATGTTTGATTACCAGAGGGTACATTTTTTTCCCCACCTGCCAAGTGAGGGTTACCAGATTTTATCACAGCTGCGCGGGGCGGGGGGGCGGAGGGGGTGAACAACATCCCGCTTCCCGCCTCCCGCCTTCTCCTCCCGCCTTCTCCTCGCCAGCTCCAGATCGCAGCAGGCACTGCCGGACTTCATCTGCTAGCTCTAGATCCCAGTGGGCACTGCCGGATTTGAACCGCGACTGCCAGATCCCAGTGGGCACTGCCGGGCTTCAACCGTGAGTCCCAGATCCCAGTGGGCACTGCCGGACTTCAACCGTGAGTCCCAGATCCCAGTGGGCACTGCCGGGCTTCAACCGCGAGCCCCAGATCGCAGTGGGCACTGCCGGACTTCAACCGGGACTGGCAGATTGCAGTGGGCACTGCCGGACTTCAACCGCCAGATAGAATGCCAGAAAGAATGCCAGATAGAATGCCAGAAAGAATGCCAGATAGAATGCCAGATAGAATGCCAGATAGAATGCCAGATAGAACGCTAGAAAGAATGCCAGAAAGAATGCCAGAAAGAATGCCAGAAAGGATGCCAGAAAGAATGCCAGAAAGAATGCCAGAAAGGATGCCAGAAAGAATGTCAGGAATGCCAAAAAGAATGCCAGATAGAATGTCAGGAATGCCAGAAAGAATGCCAGAAAGAATGTCAGATAGAATGTCAGATAGAATGCCAGATAGATTGCCAGAAAGAATGTCAGAAAGAATGTCAGAATACATGCCAGATAGAATGCCAGATAGAATGCCAGAAAGAATGCCAGATAGAATGCCAAATAGAATGCCAGATAGAATGCCAGATAGAATGTCAGATAGAATGCCAGATAGGATGCCAAAAAGAATGTCAGAATACATGCCGGAAAGAATGCCAGATAGAATGCCAGATAGAATGCCACTAAGAATGTCAGAATACATGCCAGAAAGAATGCCAGATAGAATGCCAGAAAGAATTTCAGATAGAATGCCAGAAAGAATGTCAGAAAGAATGTCAGAATATACGTCAGATAAAATGTCAGAAAGAATGTCAAATAGAATGTTAGAGCATATGTCAGAGAGAATGTCAGATAGAATGCCGAGAGGAAGAGGAGGAGAGGACAACTCTGATGAAATCTAGAGACCGAAGGTCTCTAGATTTCATCAGAGTTGTCCTCTCCTCCTCTTCCCTGCCAGAAAATTTTGTCAGAAAGAATGTCAAAATATGTATCACACTATCTGACAAACAAAGTTTCATGGTGGGGATCACTCGAAGCAAAGTAATTTCAAATGACCCTAGCTAGATCTAAGAAATGTAAACGAAGATGCTTTGATGAACTATAGCAAATCTATAATGGAGGACTATGATGCGGAAATTGAAGAATTGGAATAAACAATTTGCAGTTGATAATCAGCATGCAGGGAGTGAAGAGGGAATCTATCTATCTATATATATATATATAGGTGTAGGTTATATAATTGGTACTTATAGGGATACACTTCCAAGGGTGTGTGCCTCAATGTGCCTCATCACCTCCGTCTGTACTAAAACGTGGGGTACAGTCCTAGAAGAAAACGGTCAAAAATGATGACCCCTAACCTTTCAGATAAGTTTTAGAGCTTTAAATTCCTGGCTACTAACCTCTGAAGCCGAAATCTGCCTTCCAACCACCATTTTGAAATATCTTTGCTAATTTCCTGGTGCCCAACATCCAACATCCAGTAAGTTTATCCCTCTAATATCCAACTAAAAAATGATTTCCTGGATACACAGACTGATAGATCAACCCCCCTCAATCATAACAGACAGAAATTGATTTCCTGTCACTGTACGTCAGGAAGCTGTAAGGAAAAAAAAATCTGGGCATTTTTTTGTATGTGTTTTTTTTTCCTGGCGCCATACCATGCCCAGGACCGTCACGCACTGTCTGCCCTTCTTTTTTAAAATACTGATGTTTAATTAATACCCTTACTGAACCCCCAGGAAAAAAAGCTGGTAGTACAGAGGAGGGTCCTCATCTATGTACTACGCTTAACCTGCTCCAGGGGTCGGTGGCAGCCGGGTAATGCCTTCGGACAGGCATGTGTGAAGAAAGTTGAAAACCAGTGCGCAGAGAATCCACTGAGATGTTTGGAAGTTGACGGCCAAAAAAAGAATCCTGTGGATTTTCATTCCAAATGTGTATTTGTCACTGTCAGGCGGACTATGTTGTTTGATTTCCAAGACTTCAATAGAGAACAGCATCTCTGCAACTGGGGATGCTGTCCAACAAATTGTTGCACATTTTGTGTATCTACAGCAAGTCTACATGTCCAAAACAGCATGTACATCGGCTAGCATCCTGTGAGTCAATAAGACGCAAAAATGGGGTGAACCAAACACCGCGGCAACATGTTGGTTTCGACGAGATTTACGGCAGAAAAGTGTCGACACTTCCGCTCCAAGTCAAAAATCAAACCCTGGCGGCCTGAATTACCAATCAAGTGACGCTTGATCAAGTCCTCCCAGGACACATCCAGCAAGGTTTCAATCATCACCTGGGGGCACATAAAAGAAAATCTGGGACTTCCACGAAAAAATGACTCTGTGGGATTGTTCTCTGGGTTAGATCAGTGGGAAACGCTGTTGTTTCCATCAAATATGATGGTTTCCATTAACATGTCAATTAAATCAATGTGCATTGGCGGAGCATCCTGCACCAAGTCGGCCTTTGCCTTTTAAAGCCCCAGTTGACTGGTATCCAATAGCAAGTTGTGACACCACCATTGTTGGCTCTGTATGCCATGTCTGTTGTTCGAGCCCCATGCAGAGTACCGTTTATATCAAATGAATCGCCATCATAATTTTATGTTGCTTCAACATACCCATACCTGTAGTACTGGGCCAATTTGCATCGGATCTTTGCATGCCATGAGATGATGAGATGGCATAAGCAGGGATGTAAAGAGGAACTCTTCCTTTACCCTCTGGCAAACTAACATAGCTATGGAAAATCACCATTTTTAATGGGAAAATCCACTATTCCTATGGTCATTTTCAATAGCTATGTTAGTTTACCAGAGGGTACCACCCTAGAGCAAAGATACATCTTTCATGTCAACAGTTCATGATCTGAAAACCTGCGAGAATCGCTGAACTAAACCGTGCCAAGCTGCACCGGCAAGACTAACGCCATCATTGGAGTATTCGTACTTGCCTCAGTGGCATTTTCAGCCACTTGCTTGGAATTGGAGGGAGGAAAAACATGGAAAAACCATAGAATCACGCCCTAGTGGTGAATTTGGTCGCCAACCGTGATCTTATGAACGGTGGCTGGTAGTTTTGGATCCAGGCTTGCACAGTGGCATAACATTAACATGTACCCTCCGGTCATCAAACATAAGTGGCTGGGAAATCCCCGACTCCCGGACCGAAATGGAGGTGTTTGTTGGAAAATCATCTACATTGTATTTTTTCTTTGATTGCCATGTTTGATTGACAAAGGGTGCTGTGATACTTGAAGAAAACAGTTGTTTCAAAACGGCCAAACGACCAAACTACCACTAAACACCCCCTGTCAGCTCACCTTAGGATTGTGTTTCCAGTACAGGCATTTGTAAGGGTATATCTCCGCAAAATATGGTTTTATATACGGTGCAGTAGCTCCATTTTGCCCATTGATGATGAGGGTGAACTCTTGGACCCTGGTGAAGACCAAAATCTTAAGCAAATGAGTGGATGCCCGTCCTCTCAAATTTGGGATTCGTGGCTTTGATCCATACTCAATTTCATGTACGAAACCCTGATGTTATTCAATCACCAAAGATTTGATCTGCCACTCAAAGATTCAAAATTCAAACTAAGGCAAGAATATGGATGGTACTTGGTACTTGGCATTTATCCCCCCAACCAAGTCATTTATCAGGTTTTGACCCCGCACCAATACTACCATGTTTCCATGTTTTTGTTCTGTGTCTTTTCATGGTTTTCCCATGGGTTTTCTGATGTTGTTTTCTTCCATGTTTTGTCCATTTTTTTCCTTCAGTTTTTGCCACTCCCAGGCCGCCCAGGTGCCAATCTCCCGAGGTTCCAGCTCCAACATCCGCGCCACGTAGCAGCGCCTCTGCTCGCAGGTGGGTTTCGTTGCTCTCGCCAGCTGCCAGGCGTAGGACCAAAGGCCAGGCTCTGGTTCCTCAGTGCAAGGGCCCCACGATGTGCAAATAGATATGGGATATGGTATATAAAATATTAAATAGTTATATATACATACATAAATCATACATAATATATATGTAATATGAATCTGTATGTTATGCGTGTTTTATTGTTTGATGCATATCACATATTTCTATTTCAATCTGATATGTTTGTGGATATAAGAGTGCATAGTATATGATGTTTTGCATACATATACTCATACACACAATGTATGGATGAACTAAGTAGGGGATCGAACAGAAGTTGTGGGACCACATGGGTTCTACGTTGAAACCGGGCTTGGGATGGCGCCACGCCTGAGGAGATAAAGGTAATCATCCCAGGTTGGGCAAGTACCAGACTCGACACTGAGATGGCACCAGTTTTCCTTCGAACTTTGGCAACAAAAGCAAAAAGTTCGAACGATTTTGATACCGAATATATAGACACCCAAAACTCAATATATATATATATATATACAAATGTTCTTTTATATAGTGTACATCTATATCTATATTATATATATATATGCCTGGCAACCAACGCCTCCCTAGGTGTCCTCAGCTTGCTGCTCCACGTCACTGTTTTCCGCCAAGCCACGTGCCAGGCACCACCCCGGTGAGTCAGCAGCTGCTCCAAGGTCACGTGCGAGAAGCCACTCTTCGCAGAAACACTTCGCAGCTGGGAATCGGACATCCTCAGCCACTACCAGGGCCACAGCTTTAAAAAAAAAACTGGTAAAATTCAAAATGGGGTTATAAATGGGGTTATCATTCCATAAATGGGGTTATAATTGACTTTTAACTGCTAAAGGGCCATAACTGGAGTTAATGAACATAAGAACTTTCTATCTTTTGAACTATAGCTTCAGCATTGACAACCACTGCATGTATATAATGTGTGCACATTAACAATATACATCAAATTAGGGTGCGCCAATCCCATTCGTAACTGGTATCCAACAGAGATCCTTGGGCATGATTGAGAATTCTTTGTGCACAATTCAATTAAAGAGTTCATAAGGGCCCAACTGTGAGCCGTTCAAAATGCCCCCTTTCCTATCTCAACCTCTCTCGTTGGTTGAGAGGTTTCCTTAATATGGGTTGCAATTATAAATTCCCAATAAGCAGGAAATATAAGTCCTTACTTCATAACCCATCAACAAGGGTGTAGCTTGAATGGCTTAAATTCATGAGCAGTGTTCAAAACCCCTCTGTCGTTAAATTATACTGGTTGGTTTATAGGGATTACCCTATTGGATTATTATAATCCCCAATATGTTGGTGGTATGATCAACCAGCATGTTTCTATATATGAATCCAACAGGGTTTTTGTAAGAATTACCAAAATCATATTCATAATAGCGTTTTTTTTTACATTCCAATACTACTACTATTATTCTTGTCCTATAGCAATTGCTACAATCATCAACCAACAGGGTTCTTGAACCATTCCCCAACACCGCCGAGCATCAAGGCTTGGGCCACGGTCACCTCCGACGAAAGCAAGCCCTTTTCCCGGAGCACGGCGGCCAAAGTGGCGGTCATGGATTTGGTGATGGAGCCACAATGCCAGCCTGGGGCCGGTTAAAGTAACTTACATATGTATAACATATACACATGTAAATATATACAAATAGAAATAGCTATATATATATATATATATACGCGTATATATATATACGCGTATATATAATATGATAGATATATGTGTATATATATATATATATATGTATGGAGATACAACACAGAGATGAATATAATATGATATAGGGATGCACAGAAATATAATACAAACTACACCTGTGTATAATATATATATATATATTTATTTTTTATTATATAAATATTTATATGTGTAGATATACAAAACAATCATATCAATATACGGATGAATATAATCTATCGGGATGCACAGGGGACAAACACAAACTAATCATATCAGCACATATACACAAATATCATATCAATCTAGGGATGGATCCTAACCTACAGGAAGCTGGACATCCACAAAAACCAGCCCTTTGTTCACAGTAACTTTCACCCAGGTTGTTGGATCATCAGTTTCTAAGGATAAGGAAAAAATGCAGGCTACGAGCAGCTGATCTGTCTCTTTTGCTGGGGAAAGCAGGAGGAAATTTCCTAATGTTGAGATCACACCCTCCAATAAAAAAAGGAAAAAACACGTGGTGAGATTGGGTCGACAAAGAGCCTGAGACTTTGTCCTAGCCACAATCCTCTGGCTGCACAGGACTGTTTGAAGGCAACGGCAACTCTTCTGCATCGGTCGCATGGCCGTAGTAGGTCATCCCCAAGACACGTCGTTCAGCGGGATCCACTGCCTATGTTTCAAGAGAGCTGGCGGCCAAGCCAATCAAAAGCTAGGACAGGTTGACATATGGTTGACTGAACTTGAAATCATCCAAAATTGGGATGGAAAGTAGGAATTAACATATTGAAACCACCAGCCGTGCTGCGATCTTGAACTCTAGTTGTTCGGAATGTGCTCCACAAATCCACTGAAGGCATCGCTGTTTGGTGGCGATTTCACCGCGAAAGATGATCCAACCGTTTTCCTTTCTGACCTTGGCTGTGACGCTTTTGTGCAATGGTTGCAGGGAACAGTGGCAACGACAACATGGAATTCAACATTCAAAAAACCCTCGGACTTCCAAGTCTACAGTTGGGGTTGAAAGAACTCTTGCAGTTTCGGGAGATGTTCTTTTGCAAAAAACACCACTTTATAAACTTTGCAGGCCATGTTGTTGGTCTACCAGAGCTTCTTGAGATGCAACTTCGAGCCGTCAAAAGCAATTTCCAGCAACATCAAGGACAAAAACGTGCAGTAACCGTTATATAACTGCAAAGAAAACAACTCTCCATCATGTCATTCCACACGACTTCCCCGAGATACTGAGCTACTCTTAATTTCTTTAAACATCAGAAAACAATTCTGGTCATCCTTGCGCTGTACGCAATGCTCCTCTCCTGTCACAAGGATGGCAGGAAAACAGACCAATCATAATCGAATTAGCTTTTCCAAAGGAACAGCTGCTGATGGCTGCTGTAAGTGTTCCTCAACATTCAACATGACCAACTTGCAGGCTCTCAAGCCCCAACGCAGGCCACTGAAAAGCAGGTCACCACAACGGCTACATCTGGAGTCCAGTCGATTTGCACACTGTACATGATAGGGAAAACCCAGGTTCCCAGGGGAATGATTTATGCTGATTTGTGGATATTGGACGACAATGCATGCTACTGGTTGGTTTTCCCTATCTAAATCTAAGTTGATTTGCACACTGGTTACTCAAAAATGATCATACACACAAAAACAATATCATAGAAAAAATCAGCCATACATCCATATTATGATCATATGATCCATATGTATCAATATTCACCCATATTATGTTACTAAAACAACATCATCATTTACCCTCTGGTTATTTAACATAGCCATGGAAAATGGTCCAAATATAGATAAATAAAATAGTGATTTACCGAACTTAAAGACAGTGGTTTTCCATGGCTATGTTAAATGACCAGAGGGTAGATGATATAGCTGAATCATCTGTACATGGTTTATCATCATTTTACCCATTAAATGGCTATAATTGTGGGGATACCATAGTTCCAGACATTTAGATGATGGATGATACCCTCTGGTAAACTAACATAGCTATGGAAAATCAACATTTTTAATGGGAAAATCAACCATTTCTATGGCAATTTTCTATGTCGTTATGTTAGTTTGACAGAGGGTAATGGTGGGTGCCCAACAAAAATCCACCACGCCCAGGTGCCATCCACGGCTCCGTCAACCACCGCGCGGTGGCGGTCCTTTCTGCGGCAGCTTCGATGCCGGCGCGCCACTTTGCAGCGGAGACCTGGTGCATCATCTGGTGAGCCCTGGGAAGAGATGTTGGCATATAGCAACCCCCGAAGAGATAGTAAATTGATGTAAAATTGGCACTCAAATAGTGATGAATCACTGTTCTATCTATGTGGGGTGTAAATGATTTCAACATCAATGACATAAAACGTATCACAAGCCCAGCCGCCATAGTTGATTCCTGGAAAATACATGCTTTTCATTGTTTTTCTTTTCTACAGGTGTGGGTCAAATATTGGTACTCAATAGATCTCGATTGTGGAATGGTTTGCGGGTTTCCGGTCCCTTGTGTCTTAATGTTTGATTCACCCCCATATACAACTATAGTAACTAGTACAGTGGGAACCTGTTAGAATGATAGGAACACAGTGCACGTCTCGGACGATTCTGTGACCTTAGCCTGGATCAAAACATGTACTATATATAACAAGTCCATTGTCCATTGCCATAGACGCACTCTCCAGGATATCCGATTTGGGGATATTCACCCACCCGTTCGATTTCTTGGGGCTAATTGGACTCATGATCACACCCCCGTTTACTGAGGATATGATCACAATCTTTGGTTCCTGCACTATCTTAGCTCCAACATCCATGGCCATTTTTATCGATTTGCTGCATCACATCAACCACCCATCACCCCTCCCGGCCAAAGCCACCTGCTTCAAGGCTTCATCCGAGATGAGCGGCATCAATTGGGCCACATCACCAGCACAAAGCCTGAGGCACGTTGGGGAAAAAATAGGGATGCGCAAAAACAACCTGCGACAAACTGCTAGTCTGTTGAATGCAACGGATGATGATTTAGCATTATTAAGCATGAGATGTTGGGGAACAATTGGGAATCCGAATCTTATTTTCAATCCCATATGATCCCATATGGACAATGGCACATGGGAATCCGCAAAAAGAGAGATGAATCCTACAATTTGTTCATTCCAAGTTCCATTAAGAGATCCGATGCCACAAACATTGGCGAGTTCAACCGGTCTCATAAAGAGCAGTCACTGTGAACAGTCAATTTGAACCATCCTCATCCTCCTCCTCCTCCTCCTCCTCATCATCATCATCATCATCATCATCATCATCATCATCATCATGATCATCAAAATCATCCTAATCATCCTAATCACCCTAATCATCCTGATCACCATCATCATCATCATCATCACCATCATCATCCTCACAGCTATCATCATCCCAGGTAGTTAATCTGGTCGGATGCAGCAAACTGAAGACAGAATCAATCGAATTTTCTGAAGATAACACAAATGAAACGACCGGACTTCCACCAAGCCAGATTCAATCAACATCCAGGAACATGTGCAGAACCTCCTTAGCGAAGCTTACTTCGGTTGCCGGTACCGAAACCGGTCCCGAAACTCGACGCAGACCGGCCAAACCAAAGTTCAAATGGAAGCCTTCTGGTGTGCTCCTGCAGCAAAACGGGTCGTTAAAGTTAAACTTTCAACATGTAACAGAAACAGTAGTTCCAACAATGGTGTTTCTGCCAAACAACCCTGTTCTAAAGCTGAATCACTCATCCCAAAGATCTTCTTGTTAAGTACTTCAATCCCGTGCAATCGTCTGGAGATCACAACACGCAAAAGTAAGCAATCCTCGATCCAAACAATCCATCGAAACAACATGAACGCATTTGTTGTCCTTCAACCAATCAAGGAAAATCATTAGCACCATCATTAGCAGTTGGCTTGTTAGGATTCATTACACAACAAATATCATCAAATATCCATTTTATAATTGCAGTAGATCTATAATTAATTATCATAAGTATATCAATACGGCCTACTCATAGCTACTCCTCTTGCGACGTTTCATGTGAATCTTTCAACGCTCCTCAGCACCGCCAGGCCGCAGCATGACGCGCTCACCTCGTCCTTCGCCAAGGTCTCCCGGGCCAAGGCGTCCAGCGAATCCGTGCGACGCGATCTCCAGGTCGCCATGGTGGGTTGGTCCAGGTTGGAGCAGTGTCTGTCTCAGGTAAATTCACGGGCTTGAAGCTGGGCCGGGCTACAAGGATCCAGGAGGCTTTTGCCAATTCTTTTGAATATGAACCTCATTGGCACTGACATACAACCACAATAATCATGGGAAAAACCATCATAAGCATTGTGAGTGTTCCCTTCATCCAATGCGAGGATCAAATGTCAATTGAGACACACAGCAGATTGGTCAAAAATAGCTGGCACGCGGCTATATAATGTTAGATGCCTAAACAACACAATGTGTTTTTGGAATGTTAATTACCACATTTCGCAGTCAATATCGCCAAACAAACTAAAAACAAGTACGACTCATACACCGGCCCTTTTTCCTGCAACAAAAATGCTTTGTGTGAGACCTCCCTATGGAGATTGATGCTTAGCTCGGTCTTGGTTTTTCACCATTTGCAGTACACACAGAAGGCCTTCTTTAAACATTTATAAACTAGTACAAACAAGTATCGAAGGAAATTTAAAAGCCAAACTTCCGACAATATGGACAGATGGAAAAGCACAGCCAGGAAGAAAGTCAGAAGAGAGAAGAAGGTAAGAGATGAGAAAGTCAGAAGAGAGAAGATCAGAGATGAGAAAGTCAGAAGAGAGAAGATGCAGGTGCGAGAAAAGCGAAGGTAGGAATGTCGCAAAGCACTGTGTTTTTCCAATGTTTTGTGGCTCCCGCGGGTCGAAAAGTAGGCTCGCTAAAGCGGCGGGTGCGGAGACATCTGGGTAGATGAGAGATGAAAAATTGCATTTGGAAGTTGAGGTGTCGAAAAAGTGCACGCCGTTGTGGCGCGAAGCACATTTGGAAGTAAAAAGTGTTGAAAACTGATAGCTTCGGAACACTTTTGGAAGTTTAGATGTCCAAAAAGTGTACGCCGTTGTGGCGCGAAGCACATTTGGAAGTAAAAAGTGCTAAGAACTGTCACGTTCGGACAACTTTTGGAAGTTGAGATGTGCAAAAAGTGCACGGCGCTGTGGCGCGAAGCACATTTGGAAGTGAAAATGCTAAAGCACCACACGTTCGGAGCACTTTTTGAAGTTGAGATGTCGAAAAAGTGCACGCCGCTGTGGCGCGAAGCACATTTCCAAGTCAAAAATATTAAAAATTGAGGGTTTTGGCTCGATTTTTGAAGTTTGGATGTGACTACAGCATACAAGCACAAGTACAAGCACAACCACAACCACAACAACAACTACATTACCACTACACCTACCACTACAACTACAACTACAGCTACATTACCACTACAACTACCAATGCGACTACAACAACAGCTACAACTACAACTACACTACCACTACAACTACAACTACAACTACAACTACCACCACAACTACCACAACTACAACTACATTAGAACTACAGCTACAACTACAACGACCACCACAACTACTACAACTACAACTACATTAGAACTACAACTACAACAGCAACTACAACTACCACGACAGCTACAACTACCACTACCACTACCACCACAACGTGCAATAACTACAGCTACTACATCACTACGAAACTACAACTGCAACACTACAACTACGACTACAACTAGAACACTACAGCTACACTAAAAAATCAACTTCATTTACAACTACCAACAACCACATCTACAAGTACACTACAACTACGGCTACCACTACCACTGCAAAACTACAAGTACGGCCACTACAGCTACAACAACAACTATAACTACCACTACAACTACAACTATAACTACAACTGCCACGACAACTACAACTACAACCACAACACCCACTACAACTACATCTACGACAACTACAACTATAACTTCAACGACATGACAGCTACAACTATAACTGCAACACCTACAACAACTACAACTACAACCACTACAACTACAACTACAACCACAACTACATCTACAACTACAACTACAACCACAACAACACTACATTACAACTACACTGCGCTGCCTCCAACCACTTGTCGGTCCATCAGTGGGTTCGCTCTGCCATCCATCATTCACAGCAACCAACCTATACTACTCTTCCAAGATTTGTCTGGAATTTCACGGGTATCCCCGTTCCAATGGTAAGTATATCATAGTATTTCAATCCGATTAAATTTGGGTTACCCTTCATTTAAACTTATCTAAATCCTAATTTTGGCCCCTTACTGTAAATGCCGATGCTTCCCCTTGGATGATGGTTCAAATCAGATGGAAAAGGTGTTTACCAGCCATTCAGCAGCAACACTTGGCCCAACTGAGACATTTTTGGACTCACACAGAATCTATCATTGATCCATGGCAATTACATGCCAGCAGCATCCAGCAGCTCAAAAACTTGACCAGTCTCTTTAGACTCGTTCTCATTCGTTAAACTATATGCACCTCTTGAAGTGCGCAGCAGCAAGCTCAGCAGCCAGCCAGGGTGACCCGCTTCGTTTCAATGCGTGCTGGAGCTGACGTCGCCACAGCTTCGGATGGGCCGGCCATCGCTATCTCAGCATCCACCCTGCCATGTCCAAAAGCCACTCCCAAATCCAGGAAGAGGCACACATTTTCCATTGATCGGATCCGCCTCAATGGTCGGTGGCTTTTCCGCACAACTGCCACGAAAATAGACCTGAATGTGGAGCTTGTTACTTCCCGTGCACTGGTAGTACACGGCCACGCCGCTCTTGTCCTTCTCACAGGAATCTAAAGGAATTGCAGCAGCAGTGACGTTCTCGAAGATACGTTTGCTGTCGCAAACATCGTCGGAATAGAGTTTCACCTGGGAATGGGTGGTCATTTCAAAGTATTACCCTCTGGTTCTTTAACATAGCCATGGAAAATCCATGAAAATCCCCTCTAAATAGAAGTTTTAATGGGAAAATCATCCAAAATTCGCCAGCTATTCCATGGCTAGCAAAGAACCAGAGGCTAAGCATCCATTTTGGGAGCGACTGAGGTACCTTATTTTCCAGACTCCGCACCTGGACCCCAGTGATGGAGGAGGCTGCTTTCGCCGCAGACATGAAGCCACCAAACGGGGCAATGGCTGCACTGGAGACGAGCTCACGACGGGTTGAAGGCACCACGAAGGATGGGAACACGACGTACCCAATGTGGGCCAAAGCGCACAGAATGAGCACCGAAAATGCTTGGGAAGATGCCATGGGTCAAATGTCTATCGGCTCTTTTCCGAAAAAAATTGTGGAGAGGATGCCTCTTAGCATCTTGAGCCAAAGCCAGTTCTCTATGATATGAGCATGGTCAAACTGTCAAACTGTCTTTTGGTTGCGGTCAAAATTCTCCAATAGAATTCATTTGACTGATCATGACTGATCATTTTAATCCCTACACAGTAACTTGAGTAACCAATCTATAGCGACCCCGTATTAATGGTCCAGCTGGCTAAGTTTGGAGGAACATTTGCTATATACATAATCAGGGGGAAAAAACAAAAAACATCATACAACGCAACAATCAGTGCGAAATTCCAGACTCTTAACCCTACTTTCGAATGAAGGGATTAAACATGACTAAACTATCAAAGGTTTGTTGGGGTATCCCCATTTCAATCCCTTTCCATCCCAACCTTTGGCTGGTCAAGTCCCAGGCTCACTTACTCAAAATCCACCATTGAGTTCTATGGTTTTCAAATCAAGTCTCCATTTTTTCGGAGATGTGCCATTGCCATGTCCGATTTGCTTAGAATACCCCAACAACATAAACCATAGGGGTTATTGATTCCCTACATACATGGATCTTAAATCTTCATGGTGAATTCATCAATGAGAAAGTTCAACATATATAACCCTTCGATCTTCAGCAAATCCAAGCGTTTGATTGCCGAACAGCACCTCAAAATTCCTCAATGGATCAGTTTATGCGAAAACCCACGGGAAACCATAAAGTCCACCATATCAAAGCTATACGGCTTTCCTGCAGATTTTCCCATCATTCAATTCTGGAACACACTGAATGGATTGGTTTAAGGAAAAAATGGAGGAATCCCCCATGTTGAATGGGAAAATCCATGGTATCCTGCTTCCCTTAAACCACACCATTGACATACCGCAAAACTTCACCAGCCAGCACAGCGTGAGACACTGCTCCCGCTTCATGGCTTTCCGCTTCAGGGACGGGGAGCGCCGCGGTTTCAGCGCGGATTCCTGGGGTGGGGTGAGGGGGTGATGAGGTGGGGGTGCGTGGACTGTGGTTTCTATATCTTCACTCCTATGTTCTTTCAAAATCAAACAGCTTTTGTTTAGTTTTCAAAAATTGGTCGATGCAATGAAATGTGGTAATATCTTGAGCCATATTACTTTTGCCAGTGTCTGGAAATTTGCGTTTACCTCAAGGCCACAGTCAATCAAGTATGAACGACCAGGGTGGTGATGCAATCACGGATGCATTCTGGGAATAAAGTTCTGAACTGCCCGCGTGCTGGAATGGTCCTTTACAATTGGCACATGGTTTGTTACTGGCTTACTCTATATATATATATAATATGTATATATATATATATATAAATATCCCGCTATACCCCAAGTAGATCCATCTATACAATCCATTTCCCATAACATCAAATCATTACACCCCAAACGAAACCCTGGTGGAATGTATTCTCACTCACTCTCTCTCTCTCTCTCTTTCTCTAATGGAATCTATTTTGGGCGCACCAAAGTGAAGGTATTTTGGAATGTTGGGATATTATCATTTTGGATGGGATGGGCTTAGATCCAACTATCATGGGTTGGAAAAAACCTGTTTTACTGTAACCCAGGACAATAGCCATTTAGTTCGTAACTTCAGAGGGATCCCAACGAATTGTGTAGTGGTTGATCCGCTAAAGAGCCTACAAGGAGGCTAAAACGGCAAGTTTTTTTCCGCAAAGTCAAACGGTTTCTGTTTTAGAACTTTGACATATAAAAAACATTGGAAAACTGACCTTTGAAACATGTTTCTAGTGCATAGATGCCACAAGATTTGTGGGCTGAAGTATAACCCGACCCAATTTTCCAATTCTGAAGTTCATCAGCACCTGCTTCTATGGATAGGCAAATCAACATCTTGAGGCACGGATACACGCTTGCAAATCTATCCCAAATACCAAAGTTCAGTTCATTTTTTCCGCAAAACAGTCCAAACAGAAATCAAACAATTGAACAAAATCAAGAACGGTTTCCAGCAACTTCAACCTTGGCCCTTCAACAGCTACCACCAAGTTTCAGAATTGGATTTTCCAAGTTTTCCAAGTGTAGGAAGCCGGGGCGCCTGGTGCATTCAGTCTTGTGAATTTCCATTGGAATTCAGGGATCTAATATGATCTAATCATACCTTTCATCTTTTCAAGGGTTCCAACTATTGGGTCAAAAAATTGAACAACAACAGCAGTTCTTTGGTCAACAAAAACGGCAATGGTTGGAGGAAAGTTCCAGCAACATAGCCACACAATGCCACATAGCTGAAATCCCAAAAATATCAACAAATGGTTTGATCAACTTTTGGGGAAATCATCTTTTCGCCAATCAAATGTATGGAGGTTTCCTAAAAACAATGGGGGTTACCTCAAATCATCCCAGTGATTGGACCATTGACATGTATTGAAACAACCATGGTGACTTGGGATTCTCCCATTTTAGGAAAGCTCCATAGCATCTACACACAGACTGCGAAGTTCCCCCAACGTTGCAGTCAACTGTCATTCCCGCATGGAACTACGCCCCCCAACTGCCAGGAAAAGTCACCCCATCTTTTGGATCAGTCGGGGTGACTTCACTAGTTATGTGTAATCACTTGTACGACTCCCTGCAACACCTGTGGACTGTGGCGCGAAGTGGCAACGCTGCTCACGCTTTGCGGGGTCTTGAGGCCGCCCTCGGTGGAAGCTCGATGGATGTTTCTGGGATGATCCTTGAAGTTACTTGCAGACGGATCCCAGGTGGAAAGTTGTGGCTTGAAAGCATGTGAAACTGGGGTATCAGGGGTATATCAGTATATCCCATATATAAAGGGTGGTTTTTATTGTTATTCCATGTTCATTGCATCCAAAATACTACCCCCAGTAGCGCGACATCAACAAATCACTGGGAAGGGATTCTCCCCAAATGGGCAAAAGCGGCAACCTTGCGGCCGGACTAACCCGACGAACAACTCGAAGGTGGCAACAACCTGATGAAACCATTGGATTGAAATGGCATCCAGGCACTCAATTGGTGACCACCATACTGAAACTACATCCGTTGCATAAAAACGCAGTTTAGGAATTCATATTCAAATTGAGGATATCCCGAACTGCAAATTCTATAGAAAGAACATCCATGCGAGTTGGGGTTCTGGACGACTATACATTCACCCTTACGTGAATTTGACCAAAATTGGTGGATATCCAAAAAACCTGAGTTTTATAATACCTCTCCTGCAACATTAGACACCCCCAAACGAAATCCTGTTTTCAAGTTTTTTGATACATAATTTACATAATAGTAACTCAATTGCATGAATTACGGCCATTTTGGGGATAGTTACCCCCATTCAAACCATTATCCCGGTGACGTCGCAGCGTGGTAGTTGTAATTGTTTACAATTCATCATATCTAGCGTAGTGGTTGGTGGTTTCAACCCGCCTTATACATTTTATTCACTAGGGGTCATCATGCCAAAACATGGCAAAAAGACAAAACAACTACCGTGGTAAACCCTACACTAAATCCTTGCCAATTTCACCAGAAATAGATCGAAATAATTACCGATCCTCCAAAATTGAAGCTTTATTTTTCAAGTCTTGCCACATCAAAAATCCAATCCCACTAACATTCAATACCCGGATCATATGGGCCCCATAGATTCAATACTAAACCAGGGTTTCTAGCCGCAGTCGCCTTGTCCTTGGATGGCTGAGGGCGCCCAGTTTGCGCGTCCTGGTCGATGCCCAGCGCTTGCCTCGAGAAACGCGAAGCCACGTTTCGCTTAGAAGAACCGCAGAGGGGCTTGGCATGGGGAAAACAGGGAAGTTTGCCAGCCAAAATTGTGATGTATGGTGTTTTTTGGGGAGTTATAGTTATAGCTGGGTGAACTATGGTCTATAGTGGATATATTGTGAATTATTGGGATAATCCCTCTCCACTTACAGGGTGTTGGGGTGCTGGTTGCAAATCTTATAGATACAAAGTCACGAAAACAGGGAGGACCCTCTAAAAAATGTATAACATGACTTAGATTGGACCCTCCATTCTTTACAAAATCTCAGCCGCTGACCCCATGATTTCAATGGAATTTGGCATCTTGCGCCAAAATTAATGGCCTCTTGAATCAAATCACTGGGGGAGTCCTCTTTGTAGAATTGGATGTTTGGGGGGACTATATGGCAACTCCCAAGAAGATACAAAAGTAAACAGCATCATTGAAATAGCGTTTGCTTTAACTTATCTATCTTCTTGGGTGGTGTTACTATAATTATAAACCATATTTTCTTGAAACCAAGGCAGTTCCCACATCTTTCCACTATTTTTCTTCCCTAAGTTCAATGACACCACCATCCCTTGGATCGCTGGATTAAACATGACCCAAACATGTAGATGATTGACTGATTCAAATAAGGGGATGTTCCACTGACATGCTGAAATCACCAAAGGGCTACTTGAAGGATTTCCCTCAGCTTCGCTGGGTGGCACCTAGCCAACATGTAACCCACTCTTGGCGCTCAGTTTGAGCAGCCTTCCGCATTTATTGATGGCCGAAGGGTCAAGAACATCATCCCAGTATTGGGGATATGATCTCCAACAGATACCTTGAAGGTGACTTTCAAAATCCCCAAGAATCAAAGGGATTTTGCAAACAAAAATTTGGATGAAGCGTTGAATCTCCCGTCAAAAACCTCTGCCAGGCTGCAACAAGATCCCCATGATGGACAAATCGCCCTTGGCCGACGCCAGCACCGCTTCGTGTTCCCGGAGGCTTCGAAGTCGATCCTCACTTCAAACGGGAGGTAAATCATATTTCATGACCCAATTCTGAATGGGGTACATTGCACTACCCAAACTGCATTGACATCATGGCCAATCTTGGATATTCTGCCTTTGTTCCCAAAAGCATCTTCGATGCTTGGGTTCTCGTTTAGTCATTAAACCGCGTGGGGAGCGAGCTGATTTGAACGGTGGTGTGCGGACGGTGTGGCTGCAAGGGAGAGGAAGGGAAAGGAAGGGAAAGGAAGGGAAAGGAAGGGAAAGGAAGGGAAAGGAAGGGAAAGGAACGGACAGGAAGGGAGAGGAAGGGAGAGGAAGGGAAAGGAATGGAAAGGAAGGGA
>BGPT01003115.1:12006-27821 GCA_003297045.1 Symbiodinium sp. clade C Y103 | reverse complement strand
GCGCAAAAGTGTCTGCGCATAAAAGATTGTAAAAGTATGCGTGTACGGCGTGAAAGCTTCTGTGGGTAAAAACTCCTGTGTGCCAAAGCCTCTGCATGTGAAAAACATTTGTTTTCTGTGTGTAAACACTCCTCTCCGCTGCGTAAAAGCCTTGTCTTGTGTGTAAGGTTTCTCCGTGTAGCGGCCTCTGTGTATTAAANCTCGTGTCATTCTGACTTTCACTCAGGTATCAAACCTGGAGCAAACTTCCAGTGGGGACGAAAAGCATCAAATATGCATATACTATGACGTTTGACCCATGTCAGCGAAGATTCATCTTTATCTTCAGCATCCTCATCATCCTCCTCCTCATCATCATCATCATCATCATCATCATTATCACCATCATCATCATCATCATCATCATCATCATCAGCATCATCACCACCATCATCATCTTTTATCATCATATTTTCGTATGTCTTATCTTCTCGTCTTCTTCCTTCTGNGCATCATCACCACCATCATCATCTTTTATCATCATATTTTCGTATGTCTTATCTTCTCGTCTTCTTCCTTCTGCTTCCCTTCTGGCCACACTGTCCTCTGGTTTCATAGAGAGTTGGGCCACTGGCGTAAACTTTGTCCGCGAATGGAAAAATGCTGCAAAGCTTGCAAACGTATGCCTTCATGATCTCAAAATTTCAAAAGTTGGTGGCAAAGGGAGGAAGGGGGGCGCCAGCAACCAATCATTAATCCGATTTGTTTGCTGTCGTTTTGCTTTTGGGTTCTCTGGCCTCCCCTTGTTCTTTTAGCTGGTTAGTATTCATATCATATATATAATATATATATATATAAGATGTATGCAGTAATTATATCTTGATCTAGCCTAATTCACATTGCACAGCATTACTTGGTCCACCACTAGCCATCCAGAAAGGTTTCGCATGTGCTTCAACCTCGATATTTTCTTGGGGAAATGATCCCAAACATATGGGGATGACCATAGAACAATCTGAACACCCGCCATTTTGTCCCGAGATGGGCAAATCCTGGCAGATCCACCTGTTTGATCCTGGTTGGACCCAAGGCTCTCCAAGAGGGATGCCCTTGTGGCTGAAAGTCCTGTCCCAGGCGGGGAGCGGGAGGAATGGTGCCCCAAAAAACGGCGACCAGAGTGACCAGAGATTCAAAATGGTTCTTGTAGAGAGCAAACCACAGAACAGAAGTGAGATGAAGTGAGTGGTTTCAGTGCTGGTTCTTTCAAGTTCTTTCCTTATGTCTTGACATGGTCAAATGATAAACAATACATCTACAATGTACAACATGCCCTTTTCACTGGTCCAACTGTCATCAAAGATTATGAGAATCAAACAAGATCAATTTGGAAATGAAACATTAAAGTGGTTTCACTGGCCAAGGCCCAAAACACATCAAACACCTAGGTGGTGAAGGACAGGGACCTATAATTTTCCCAGCAAATCTATTTGTCAGTTGGCTCCCCAAGACTGGATGTGTCCAAAAATGGAGTACCCAAAAAATCCAATGTACTCAATCATCATTTACCTTAACTGGGTCCATATTCATCCAAAAAAACTAGGATTTCAATCTTTAGTTGTCATTCAAGTCCGATGTTCCCAGTAGGACCTACCAACATTAAGGGAAAAGCCAACAACTTACCATCAATCCCCCTAGCAAAAACGCCAACCACGGCCACGGTCTTGGAGTTGCTCTCTTCCCACTGCTCGATGGATTCAATGATCTGATCTCGAAGCTGAGGGTATTGGCGCAAGAAACCTCGGAGTTTCTTGCGAAACTCCCACGAGAAAGCCAAGTATGGGAAAATGAAATGGGAATGTCCCTATGAAATGGTATGGATGGATTTTGTTCTTAGTTATTTTGTGGATGTCTATGTGGAAAAAAAGCATACATGTCGAATCGAACCAAATATTTCTATGTAATTTTAGTCAATATATATATATATATAGGTATAATATGCATGGAATAATCTATACAACATTCCTCAGTCTACAGTCAAAATCATGGAAGACAATGCGGCCATCAAGAAAACATATAAAATCATGATCAACCACTGGCATCCTCCTCAGCGATTGCTCACTTGGCGTCTGACGCTTTCGGAACTTCTCTTCCTCGAGGAAGTGCTTCGAACTTCCCACCCAACGTCCTGGGCCCAGAATGGTGGGAGCCGGTCTTGGATTGAAGAAACAAACAGTTACATCCCATGTGCAAGTACAAGAGCAATGCAAACAAGTCACTGAAGAAACATCCACTAACAAACAACCACGAACAAACAACATATAAATTCATCACCTAGACAAAAGAAGCAGCAACAAACACATATTCAAAGAAACATGCACATATTCGTCACCAAAGTAGTTGCTTAAGCAGCCACCAAAATTCACCTCAACTCTTCCCCACACCAACAGTCCTTCTCCGGCTTGAGCCGCACGCTCAAAGGATTCGCCTGCCAGAACCAGGGCCTTGAGCTCCTCCCTTTGACCCAGGATGACCTCAACTCGACTAGCACGGATTGACTGAACGGATTTATATGGATCTAAAATATCCATTAGCATTCTATAGAAAATAATGTATAGAAATATGAAATATTTAATGTAAACCAATTTGGTAATGTGGGGACACCACTTGTAATGATTCACAAGGGATTCAGCCTGCGATTCAAACGTTTGGGAAGATCTACAGCACCTTCTGGCAACGCAACCTGGCATGGGACAAGAAGCCACTTGTAAATGATGCTCCGTGTTGATGGTCAAAACCATGGGATTTCCCTACATTAAAACCCATAATAAGGATCAATTATATAAACCATCGCCAATCATACGATGGATTGAACATACAGTGAACATATAATATACATATATATATAGTTATATTGTATATATCATCCCGCGGCATCGGTGTTTGATTTTTCACTGTTGTTCTTCCTGAATCAATCCCCACCGACCTCCGCTGTGCCCAGGCACGCTGATGGACTCGGCGTAGTCCTCCATCCGCCGCAGCTCGTTCTCCAGGCACTTCCGACGCGCACGCGCCGTGGCTTCGTCCTCGACCTGTCGGAAGAGCTGCTCCAAGTCTTTTGTGTCACCTGGGATGGCGGTTTCAATGGGAGAAACATAAGAAAATCCTGAGAACATATGGGGAAAAAAACGACCATGTAAAATATATGAAAAGCTGGATAGAACACCAGAAACCTTGACACCGCGAACACAGAGTAGAGAGGTTCATTGATGTCTGTCTGCAAAATGTGGGAGCAGGTTTATGGCAGCCAGTTGGTTGATTCATCCTGATACCATGGGGTCAATCCGACAAATATATTGCAATCATCTCCAACTCATCGATGCACTGTGAACGGGTGTGATTGGTCAAAATGGGAGCTGCTTTGACGTTGTGATAAAGACAAGCCACCTTGCCTCAAATGTGTGATGGATTGTGATGGTCACAAAGCAAATTGCCACTGAGGTACAATGAGGCACAGCTAAAAGGGTAGCTATTTGTGCGTGCAAATGGTTTGTTGATAATTAGGTGTCTCTTTTGATTGGATTCTTGGGATTCCTTGGGCATAGACACCACAGCTTTGTCCCCATGGTGCAGCACCAGCACAGCCCAGTCACATCCCGTCTTGTGATAGAGCTGCCGCAAGTGTTGCCGCAACGGCTTTTCTGCCGCGCGACATGCCTGCGGCTGCACAGCATCAAGGGAAGGATCAATAAGGAAAAACCCTACAATCCATTACAATCCTATGTTGTGCTCAAAAAAGGAAAGTCAAATCAGCACGTGTCATGGCTGTCCAACGCATTTGTGCCTGCAAATCCCCTTCTATCCAGAAAATGTGCACCATTTGCTGATCCAGCATGACCATGCAAAGTCCTTATGTTCCGCATGCTCAAGTACAAGCAACAAACACACAATCCATGGTTTTCCATAGGTTTTCCTGCGTTTCCATATCCAAAATGCCCCACACAGAGGTACATCTTAAAACCTCCCAGCAGCGGCAGTATCGCCTCCTTGAGATCTTGCAACTTGATACGGCAACTGTCCAGATCCTCTTGGTGCAGTGCAGCGTGCTGGGCCAGGAAGGCCTGATTCCCGCAGGATGCCCCAGGACAGCGGGACCTTGATGAGTAGTGGCCCAAAAACCTCTGGACTTTATGGCAATTTCAACATCTTCTTTGATAAAATTGGGGGGACAATGTAGAGGCAAATTGAAAGGAATTCCGGAACCCCATGCTTGCACAACGAAACCAATTCCTGGAACCTCCAACGAAGAACCATGTCTTCAAGTTTGGGCCACCAGCACCGCCATAGCGTGGGCCTCAGCATCAGCAGCATCCACTGCATGGCCTCTGATCTGCTCATGCAAAAGCTCTGCCTCCTTCCTTGAGGACTCACCTGGGCTGATCTTCCGAAAATGTCAACCGAGGATAAACCAAAACCATGCCATTGCTCATCTAGGAACTGGGATATTAGACCAATGTAGAATTTGTAGTTGGGTGAAATAATATTGGTGAATTTTCACTATTTCGGGAACGCACGTAATGAAAAATTGGTAAGCCAGGGGGATCTCCGTTCTGCCAGGTCTTCCAAAGCCGTTTGGAATTGATGTGGATTGATGTGCCCTCGAATGTCCATTGACTACTATCGCGATTTGCGGAACAATATATTGGATTAATAGTGTATATCACTAAAAAAAACATGCCGCCCGAAAGAAGGCGGATGGAGAACTCGTATCCCCAAAATTCTCCATACAAAGGGGCTCGCATTGCTCCGCTTTTCTTGCAACATTTCAACTTTGGAAGAGCATCGCAGGTGGCAACAGCCACGAACGCCCGGGTTTGCTTAAGTTTGCCACAGCCCTCCCTTCACTCATATTCATATTGTCTGACAGCTCATATCCTGTGTTTTTGTTGGTTGGTTTCAAGTTGTGTCCCAATTTGAGAGTTCAACCAGCAGTTAAACCATATAACACCCGTAAAATGTTTAGTGGTTCCAGAGTCTCCTAATTCCTACATCATGATATATCCCATCAATGATCCCAATAATTGTCCCACAATTCTCTCCTGAAATCATTATCCAATAGTTATCCCATACTTGTCCTTTTTTTCTCACAAATATCCCATAATTAAGCCATAAGTTCATCACTTCCCATGACTACCCTCCAGGAAACCAATATGGGCATGGATTATTTACCCGTGGATGTCCATAGCATTGTGTATGCCCACTGGAGGCTACCCCGTTCCTCGTTGTCCCATCATTCTCCCATCATTATCTCATGGTATCTATGGAAAAATGTTCAAAATGGCCCATTCAGTTCGGTGATTCACCTACATATCCCATCTTTATCCCATCAAGCTCGTAATCAAACGTGGCAACTGGAAATCCCCCAAATAGATGGAGGTCTTTTGTCCAAGAAAAGTCATCTCTGAAACTCTGAATGGGGAATTCTCCATTGCCATGTTTGATTACCGGAAGGTAACATTCCATCAAATGTAAGGGTTTCCTCTAAAATTTTCCTAAAATCAATCCAATGATAATTTTAGAGGATACTTATGTTTAAAACATCCAATAATTGGATTCATATATATATATATAAATATCATGTATTTGTTATATTAACTGTTATATATATATATATATATATTATGTGTGTGTGTGTTTCTTCCAAAATTTTCCCTGACTACGATCTAATCCCATCATCCTCCCATTTAACTCCCCACGGGTGTTGCATCCCAGCAGCAGCCTCCACCTCTTTCCGCCCAGTGACGTTGCGCTTCCCACGCCTCCAGGCTCCTCCGCACCTGTGCCGCCATGGCGGCGTTCACCACCGCGCTGCTCGCCAGGCTGAGGTGCTCGGCGGCGGCATCACGGGGTAAGGTCGGCCCCAGACGAAGCTCGTCCTGGGCAGCTGGGCCGGGCAAAATTTGGGGATTTGGGACTTGGATCTTATGGATTTTCCCTTAAACTTGTATATTTTCCATGGGAAAATCCATGGATGGCTTGGATCATGTGGATTGGCGTAATTCTTCTAAATGAACATCCATGGTTTCCGGACTAGATCTTCCCTTCAACTAATCCACTGAGATATGGAAATATATGGGATGACTTGAATTATATGGATTGTTTTGTTCAGTTTGATTGAGTTCTGGGTCTTTTGTGACTTGACATCTTTTTGGTAGTTGCTTAAAAGAATGAATCCGAACCTGCTTTGCTGGGATCTGGATGCTATATCTCTCAGAATCTCTTTGGTGTTAACCTGACCTACGCTACTGCAACAGGACCAATTATGTGATAATGAATAATACACTTTATACAGAATCCGAAGCCTGATTTTCTGGCATGACCCTCTACCGCAATCTGAGCTTTACCTTCTGCAACATGACCCATGAAAGTGGAAGCAACTTGTCTTCCAATAGGAAAAAAAACAGTTTTCTCCTGTTTGTTCAAGGTGAGATAGAAGATGCAATTTGTACAGTTCGTTGGTCGGTTTTCTGGGCCATGACACTGATCCCCGGCTCACCATGGGGTCGGCTAGTCGCCTCGAATCAGCCAAGATTCCCAGATCTCCTTGCAACGTCTGGCATTTTCCAGGGTCCTATCTTTCAAATCAGACATGTCCTTAGCGCTTTTCTCGGGTAAGCGGGAAAGATCATGGCTGGAACCATGATACTCTTGATGGACTCTAAATGGGTGAGGAAAAATGTCTGCAGGCACCCTTCTGAAACAGGCTTCGAGGCTTGATTGTCGGTTTGGAAAGGATTGAATCAGCTGGAGGGTGCCCCATCCTGACAATAAAGGGATCCTAGAAAGCAACAAAAGCCACACAACCCCTGGACCACTGGCTTCTGAAATCTGACTAGATATGAAGCAGGACAAACCTCGCACCGATGGAGGTTTATAAACAAACTTCCGTAAGTTTGCCATGATTTTGTTCAACTTGACCATCAAACAAGTAAAAAGAAGAATCAGGTGTCAACCCTCATTGACAACCCAGTGGTTGATTACCGCTTCGACTTAAGTGCCTAAACCAGAAGAGAGTAGCGCTATAAGAATACCCTCTGGTAAACTAACATAGCTATTCAAAATGACCACTTATAGTGGATTTTCCCATTCAAAATGGTGATTTTCCATAGCTATGAGTAGCTATGTTAGTTTACCAGAGGATAAACCAAAGGGTGCAATCCCTGACCAGTCTCTTTCTGCAGCTCTTTCAATTTCGCTGCCATTGCACCTTGTTGCGGGCTTGGCGAGGTGTTACATCCGGGCAACGGAAGAATGCCTTCAACAAAGGGGGTAGCATGAATCCAACTCATAGAGGGTCAAAATTCTTTCAATTTCCTGCATGCAATGATGGGCTCCTGCCGAATAGATTATAGTAACTATGGAACTGTGTATTCATACTGAGCTTGCCCAGGAGCTTGCCATCTGAATTTCAGCTCATTTTAGAGTACCAAAACGCTCTACTCAAGATGCTTGACCAGTGCGAAGTAATGCACCTAAATCTCCATCTTGTGGAAGATCTGCAACATCGACACCTCAAGGGAAGAAGAGGAAGGACACTTCCAGGATGACATCTGGCCCCCCATCAGAACTCACGGAGCCTGTTGGCCATCCCCCATCCCTCTCAAAATTTAAATTCTTGCCCCACACCCATGTCATTGATCCAAACCAAAAACGTGCCTGAACATGTGTCTAAATTACTTCCTGTTGCAAACATACCTAAACATGTTAAAATGGCTTCCTGGTTGCAGCTGGGAATTTCATATGGCCATATGAGTTTTTGTCACAAAGTATCTAGCAATGGAACCTGTCCACTCAATACAGTGAACCATATCATAAACCATCCCAAACTGGCGTTTATTGCTGGGTATATACTTCTGGAAATGATGTAAAATGACCCTCCAATGGTTGGTTAATGGGATGGTTGATTAATAATGAGGATTTACCACTTTATTCCCATGGAAATATCTCATATATATATATATATAATGGATTTTCGCATTAAAACCCATTTATAGAAGATGTTCTGATGTTTCTCCGGAAATGGGGCTTAGCAATGCGCATCACATCACATCCAGCGCCACAACCCTGTGGCAACACACCTCCCAACTGCGGAAAACGATGAGGGACCCATGGCCATAGCCAGCTCTTCCAACTGTTGTTGGACCTGCTGTTTCCGCTTCTCTGCCTACCGCGAAGGACACAGCTGGAACACTACTTCGATGCTTCTGAGGTTAGACCACTTGAAAACTGAAAGAGACATAGTCTTTCTAGATATTTCTGGTGTCAATATGTGTCAATGTGGTGCAACACTTTATCATTTGTTTCTACTGATTTCTACTGATACTACCCTGCTGTAGACTGTAGTCCAACAAAGCCTGGTCATCTACTCAATGGAAAGGCACATGTTGATAGCTTTGTGCATTCTTTCAAGAAGCTGGTTCCAAACCATTTCTGTAAGCAAATGTTCACCCCCCACAAACAATGGACTTACTGATATTTACTAATCCCCCCCCTTTACATGTCCTTTACCCTCGGGTAATCAAATGTGGTTTGCTGGAGAATCCACCATCTAATTCGATGATGTTCTGAATCAAACCCACATTAAAACCTCCATTGAGTAATTATAGAAATAAGTTCGGGATTTCCCAGCTAGCAATTTTTTACAATAACACCGGAGGGTAGTACCGAAAGGTGGAAACCCCTGGTACCACCGTGCTATCTTTAGCCATCCCCAAGGGTCTCCACACCTCTTTCTGGAGCTCTTCAGGGCTGAGATTTTCGAAGTCGGCCAGTTGGCTGGGGTCCAACCCCATCGCTGCACCTCAGGGAACTTTGGCTTCGCATGGTAGGTGAATATCCAGTGGATCAAGGCTGGGTTTCTCAAGGAGGTGAACCGCAACAAATCACAGGAGCCCAAAGGCCCAGGGCTTTGAGTCACGTCTGGGTTTACACCTCAAAGTTTGTTTAGGTCATGAAAACTGGCGTATGTATACATTACTTTGCATCTACTGTCTTAGGTAAGGCAATGAATGAAAACAAAATTGTGAGTAAAAGTATTGTTTTTGGGTTGTGTAAGGCTCGTCAAACCTTTGGACAAGGCACATGCTTCTGCCAAGTCTTTGCGAAGTTGGTCTTGCTCCTCAAGTCGCTACAACCGCGGAAGGAGACCAACAGCCTTTCTGACCAATATCACTCATACATGGTCTACTCACCTCACATGTGGTTATTATATCCACGCATGCTATTGTATACGTTAACAAAGTGTACAAACTATACATAAATATATCATACTGTATCATATCAAAAAATATATATCATATTCGAGCACATTCCAGCAACCATGGTTTGAAAATGTTTGAAATACTGTACTTGCTGTACTCCCCTATTCTTCAAGGCGGAGATGTCAATGTTGAGGGGGGAACATCGCCAACATCACCAAAGGAAAATTCAACAGCTCCACTTGGCACGTCCCAATCCGCCACCTGAAGGGCCTTCAGCACTTCCTCCAGCAGCTGCTGAAGCGTTGTGGCCTGGGGGTCCAGTGGCAAGACCTTTGCTTGCGACAGCTCCTGGATGAGAACAGAAACACAACCACCGGCGGTTGAGCCAGACATCATTGAAAACTCGAAGTCATGATCCAATCCAAGCCGAGTGATGGGCAAAATGGATTGATGGGGGGTGGAGATGCCCCGTGACCCGGTGATTCTGATCATGTTTTGCTTGACCTTGAAACCGTCACAAAGGGGCTTTGTCTGAAAATTGGGGACCCTAAATCTGTTGCTTTACCGTTTGTGTGCTTTGCCCTTCCCCCATTTCAGACACATCCACTTGGATGTGCTTCATAAATCATATGCATATAATATCCACAACTGGGGTATATCCCTACTGCATTGGGATGCCCATCCCATGAAACAAATGCCGTCCTTGGCAAAACGGCCAGCTGCGAGGCTTTGTAAATGCTCCAGGATCTCAGTCTCAAGATCCTGCAGACCGTGGCATGCGGCTGCTGAGCGCTGGGATTTCAGGCTGATCTATATGGCAGTCCATCATGTCGAATCATCATTAAAGCCAAGAACATATGGTCAGGAATTCTTCTGCTACTGGCTCTCGGAAGTCTTTCGAATATATATATATGTATATATATATATATACGCAGATACATACGTATATATGTGTATATATATATATATATATTTATTTATTTGGGGGATCATCACTCCATGTATGGGGCGACCCAAATGAACAAACCGCTGTCCTTTGTGGGACCTGGGACTGTCCTCCATCTGTGGCAAGTTTAGCAGCCGGTGAGTCAGCAAAACCCATCTTGACATATCTTGACCGTTAACCCTTTTTACCCCCGCCAAACAAAAGAGGTATAAACGGTATAAACATATACAAACTACCAACACATTTGGCTTCTGGGCATATCAGTGTAAACCCATTGGGTGAATGGGGAGCCACGTGGGTTTGGTCTCGGAGATAAATTTGGATGGCGTAAGTTCGACTCAACACAGCAACATAACAAGAAACTGTATTCTTCTAGGGGCAATTTTAAAACGTGGTTTGTTGTTTCGACATTCCCAAAGCCACAGCATCCAAGCATTGGCAAGAAATCATACTACATTACCCAGTTTGATTCTGCCTCATCCGTATGATCAACTTTGCAATCTTGGATCGGAAAAAAAATAATTACATACAAGGCTGCCGTCTTGCTGTTCATTCAGGTTAGCACTGTTAGGTATCTGCTTGTTTTTTCCCCTCCACATCTGCATCAGCATGCATCAACTGCGAGCCGTTTCTCCGGAAGTCACTTACACAGAATTCTACAGTGCTTGCCACCTTAGGCACCCGGTAGGGTGGTTATCCAACAGAGCCTAACAGAGCCTAGGGTGGTTCTTAAATCAGAGGCATCGAAAATGGGTCATGCTAACATCTCCAAATATGGAATCCCGGCTGCCTCGCCTCGCATTGCCTCTCCAGTTCCGCGCGGCGAAGATCCAGCCTTGGCTCCAAAACCAGCTAAAATTCATTAGCAGGCCAAGAGACTAAAATGTTTCACCTTGATTCTATTTCCATCAGATATATATATATATATAATAATATTTATAACATGCATTTACTCTCTCTCTCTCTCTCTCTCCATCGCCATCTCCGAGAGAAACATGCATTTACTATAATGATATAATCCTTCTATATAATTCTATATTACATATATATATATATATATTCTGGAAGTAACCAGCCTGAAATCCTGGTTCCAAGATTGGTAACTGCTTATCTTCATTGGGACCATTCCCAAAATCACCATTTTATGATGTTTATGGATAGGATTTCAACCATCCCCAGTCATGGGAGATTTATGGCTTATGGCAGCCAGAGTTTCCCACATGATGCGCTGCTATATGATAATATACAAAACAGTTAGAGGCTGGGATAGATGAATATCAAGCTAAATGGAATGTTCAAGCATCTGGTGCGTCTTTCCATTGTCCACCGGTCATCTCATTTTGCTGGTTTCGGAGCCACAAGCCCAATATCAAACCATTTTGTATCCAAGTTTACGATTGTGGGATGGTTGAACAACACATAAATAATCACTGCCCAAACAAAAATAGTGGATTACAATAATTTATTCAGGTCTGTCATTGACATAACGAACCATACCCCAAAACATGTTTTTTCTAGTTGGCTTTACTGCAAAACTCTTTCCGAGCAAGTGACGAGGCCAAACACTTTTGCGCTGCATGAAGAGCGGCTGTCAGCACCGCCTCCATCTAACAGTGCAGACTGGAAAATCTACGATTTTCCCATTTGTGACCTGAACAGTAGTCGCCCATTGTTTTTTTCGGTGTCACTGGCAGTTTTGGGATGTCAGTCAGAGTGCAGATTTTCCATTCTTTTGCCTCTACACCCATATCTTGTTGCACATCCCCATGCTCCATCCGCTGATGGTTACCGATAGACCCTCCAAGTACCTCTAAAGATTAGGATATATATATATATATAAATAAATACTAATAAATACATATGAATATATACTGTAGAAAACATATATGTATAGATATATAGATAATGTCATAAACCAATGTCATAAAGCCAATGTCATAAACCATGACCAAGTCATCACCATGATCACCATGACAGCTCCCACCTGGGTGTCAAGGATTTGGTCCGCCACTGGGACCCCGACTACCTGCTGGTTAGGAAAGTCAAGCGTGGCTGCTTGGGAAATCGGCCAAATTGAAAGGTTTTAATGGGAGAACCAGTAAGGAACATATTGGAACATATAACATATATTCAAAATATGGGGAAATCCACTATAAATGAACGTTTTAGCGGGAATATCATCGAACTAAAAGGGTGATGTTCTATTGCCATGTTTCATTACCGGACAGTACCTTTAAACTACCACCAGAAAGATCCAAGAAGTTGGCTTTGGCCTTCTACCCCTTGTTCATATCTATCTATCTATCTATCTAGCTATCTGTCTGTCTATCTATCTAATTCGTCTGTGGAACCATCCTCATGGGATATTGGGACGATTTAAAGGAACATCTTAACCGGAAACCATGTTCTTGCCCATCAATCTTGGGGTCTCCTGAGTTTCCCGTAAAAAAAAGAACCTTCAACCAATTCAATGAAATCATGAGCCGCACAGAATCACAACTTGGCTGAGGATGGGGGAAGCCATCTCCCAACTTGGACTCATTCCGCCAGAGTTTGGATCCCAGTGATCCGCACCTCCCAGAGGTGAAGCAAGTCCTTGGAATGGGGACATTGGGGAGGAACCAGGAGCCAGAACCAAACACAACATGGGGCCAATATGGGTCCAGATCATACAGTAGGGACCGCCTAGTGGCTAGTGGCTAATCATTTTGATGCTGTGAAACTGCGGCTAGGTGAACTGGCAACAAATAAAAAAATGCAAGTCTGCCCGGGGTCGTTTTCCACGATAATTCTGATCCATCATTTCTGGTACTTCTCTTGAGGTCCCCCAAAAATATCATCCAAAGCAGCCAAGGGTCGTCTGCATTTCCTTGGAGCTCCTGAAATTCATCACGGCACCTCACAGGAGTCTTTTGGTGATGGGTCAACTGGAAGTTTACTTCTGAGAAAGTTGGATGCCACAAATGAACATGGCTAAAATCTGGTCCCAGGGTCTGAAAATTGATCTACCTAAACCTGCATGATGCTGGTGGAAAAAAAAAACTAGAACCTAATTCAATATCCAAGGATCTGGAGGATCTTGTTTTAAAGCATATCCACATGTCTCGGCCAATCAAAGGAATGTCATGTCAGCCCTCCTTTGATTTGAATCTGATACCCTCTGGAAAATTAACAGGTTGCTATTGAAAATGACCCATGGAGTTGATTTACCTATTGTTTTAATGGCGACTTTCCATAGCTCACCATCAAATAACCAGAGGGTGTTGGGATGGTGAACACCCCAATGTCAGCCGTTCACTTCAGCCCTGGTCTCAAAGAAGGCCACTGAGACAAGGAGTGGAAGTGTCTGCATTTGATCTACCAAGGAAAAGGGACGGATATATAGAAGCTAACATATATATATATATAACATATATATATATATATCTGTATAAATAAATATATATATATATAATATATAGATATGTATGTACATATGTATATATATATATATATACATGTACATATCCACTATATTCAGTTTTTGCTATCAAAAAGACACGATGCCAACTTGAAATATCTTGAAACATCGACTTTTGACCCTCCACGGCTCCCCGCAGCTGAGCCACGTCCAGGCTATTGGGAGCTGGGCCTGGCCCTCGTCATCCATGGCCACATGCTGCCCTGCTGAAAGGATCGTCGCTGGAGGGAATCTTTCTCTCATCGCTGTAAGTGTGCATGAAATTCGTGTTACACATGTAATTATGTGTATATGTATATATATATATATATTATATTCGCAAATATATATATATATATATATATTATACAATATGTATATATATATATATTCCATGCAAATACTGAGCTTGATATTCTGCTTGACATGGCTTTGTGAGTCTGACGGTTGCTCAACGACAGAAGCATTTGTGTCCATTTGTGTCTCGCAACTCCTGTCTGAGAGATACCCCATCTGTATAGAATCATAGTTTACCTTGGACAATGGGCCGTTGTCGCCGAACAATTCCAGGAATCATTCTTCTCATGATTGGCAAATGCATGGATGAATAAGGATACCTCTGGTAATTTAACAGTTTTGATTTGTATGTCTAAGTATGTCCACAAAAAAAAATAAATACAGAAGGTTGGTTATAGATTTCTTCTGCTCCTCTGGGATGAGGAATCCATGAAGAGATCCTGCCAAATGGTGGTAGATCTGTGACCCTCTGGTAACTTAAGAGGTTGCTATAGAAAATGGTCCATTTAATTAGATGATTTACGTATTGAAAAGGTTATGTTCAATAGCTATGATGTTAAATTAACAAATGGTAACTGTGTAACTGTTTTGGAGGGTTTGGCAACGTACATGAATTAAGCACGGATCTCAAAACTTCTGCTCGATCATCATCATCCCAGTGTTATCCTCACCTTGCCCCGCTCTCCGCTTTGCGGAGAAACGCGGCTAGAGCCGAAACCAGGCACCGGGGAATGAAAAAGAAAACGTGGCCAAGGAGAATGACCTGGGTCCTCCATTGCCTTTGGTATAGGAAGGGGCCCCTACAGGAGTAAGTTGGCTTATCACTAATTAGTTTTATTCGGGATTTATAATGGGGTTATGCCATGTTGCTTTTGGATGCTTCAGGAAAAAAACAAAATTTGAAATTCAAAAGCACATTTTTTTGGAAGGTCTATGTAGTCCAAGACTAACCCAACTGGGTCCAGGTCAAAATATTCGAAAGAATGGCTATTCAGTAGCTGGATCTATAGTGAGATGGGTTTACAAACAAAATTGCAACTAGAGGCCCTGTCCTGTATCCACTGGTAATATTGAATGAGCTTGGATCACGGCAGCAAAGGATGGTTCCAACAAACTCATTCAGAATAGAAGCAATAGACATGTGAGCCACTGGTCCGCTACATTTGCGAAGAACAGATGCCTTTGACACCGTCAAAAGAATAGCACTGGGCAAGGTAGTAAAGCCAGTTAAATATCATCCCCAATGTTCCCGGTAGGTTCATTGTTGGGTCTACCGCATTAATTGGAATGTTTACAGCTTGACATGCAGGAATTTCAAGTGGAACATGAATAGGGCACATGAGCTACTCCCGATAAACATACAAACCGTTATATCATATATAAATATATACCCCTGATAGAACAAGTAGTACCTGCTCAAGGAATACCCCTTAAATGTGACCCATTGACCATGAATGGAGAGGCCAAAATGTGCCAAGATTCGTCTGTAAAGTCGTCCATTCCGACGATTTCCTCCACAATGTGGCGGACCTATCCAGGAGGTCGGCTAGAATTGCGCATGCCAATCCTACTTTGGGATAGGAAAAAGGAGACCTATACATGCACCCCAACCTCGAAATGGTCCCAATCTGGGCACCAGCAAATGGGATCGTATTGAAACAATTGAAAAAGGGCAACTTTTTTTTTCAACCTTGTTTTAATTTTTTTCAACCTTGACCCTTTTTTTCAACCTTGGATTACTCTTTTTCAACCTTGGCCTACTTTTTTTCAACCTTGTTTTAATTTTTTTCAACCTTGACCCTTTTTTTCAACCTTGGATTACTCTTTTTCAACCTTGGCCTACTTTTTTTCAACCTTGGCATAGTTTTTTTCAACCTTGGCGGTCTACTTTTTTGGA
>BGPT01003114.1:47442-58140 GCA_003297045.1 Symbiodinium sp. clade C Y103 | reverse complement strand
ATGTGAAGATGTGAAGATGTGAAGATGTGAAGATATGAAGATGTATGACAGACCTTCACAGTTAGAAGAACCCTTCGCTCAGACGCTCTCGGGAATAAAGCAACAAAAAGGAATAAGACATGTGCCAATGCTACTAAAATAATGACAATGTCAAACTGTCCTATATCACTGTGTGGCTTGAGCCGACGAGCAAAACATCCCTGCAATTGTTGGTTTACACATGCATCCAGCTTTGCCACGTGCAGCAACAACAAGAAAATAACACGTGCCAACGCTAGTAACCTATCACTATGTGGCGTGAGCCGACAAGCAACAGGAAACAAGAATACACAACAGCTTTCACAGGAGCTTTCACACAGAAGAGCATTTACACAGAAGGGCGTTTACACCAAGACACGTTGACACACAGAAACTTCTACAGAGATGGGCGTTTACACACAGACACGTTTACACACAGATACAGAGGCTTTCATACAGAAGAGCTTTTACACACAGACGCGTTTACACACAGAAGCTTTCACGCAGAAGAGCGTTTACACTAAGACACTTTTACACACCAGGACCTTTCGCACAAAAAAGGGCTTACACACACAAGCGTTTACGCAGAAGAGCGTTTAATCCAAGACACGTTTACACACAGGAACTTTTACACAGAAGGGCGGTTACACACATACACGTTTACACAGAGATTTTTTTTCACACAGAAGCTGTTTCACAGAAGAGCTTTTACACACAGACGCGTTTACACACAGGAGCTTTCACACAGAAGAGCGTTTACACACAGACACGTTCACACACAGCAGCTTTCACACAGAAGAGCTTTTACACAAAGACGCGTTTACACACAGGAGCTTTCACACAGAAGAGCGTTTACACCAAGACACGTTTACACACAGGAGCTTTCACACAGAAGAGCGTTTACACCAAGACACGTTTACACACAGGAGCTTTTACACAGAAGAGCGTTTACACACAGGAACTTTTACACAGAAAAGCATTTACACACAGGATCTTTCACACAGAAGAGCGCTTACACCAAGACACGTTTGCACACAGGAACTTTTACACAGAAGAGGGTTTACACCGAGACACGTTTACACAGAGAACTCTTTACACACAGGAGCTTTCACACAGAAGAGCTTTTGCACACAGACGCGTTTACACACACGAGCTTTCACACAGAAGAGCTTTTACACACATAGGCGTTCACACACAAGAGCTGTCACACAGAAGAGCGTTTACACCAAGACACGTTTACACACAGGAGCTTTCACACAGAAGAGCGTTTACACACAGGAGCTTTTACACAGAAAAGGTTTACACACAGGAGCTTTTACACAGAAAAGCGTTTACACACAGCGATCTTTCACACAGAAGAGCGTTTACACCAAGACACGCTTACACACAGGAACTTTTACACAGAAGGACGTTTACACACATACACGTTTACACAGAGAACTCTTTACACACAGGAGCTTTCACACAGAAGAGCGTTTACACCAAGACACGTTTACACACAGGAGCTTTCACACAGAAGAGCGTTTACACACAGGACGTTTTACACAGAAGAGCGTTTACACACGGGAGCTTTCACACAGAAGAGCGTTGACACCAAGACACGTTCACACACAGGAACTTTTACACAGAAGGGCGTCGACACACATACACGTTTACACACAGAACTCTTTTCACACAGAAGAGCTTTTACGCACAGACGCGTTTACACACAGGCGCTTTCACACAGAAGAGCTTTTACACACAGACGCGTTTACACACAGGAGCTTTCACACAGAAGAGCGTTTACACCAAGACACGTTTACACACAGGAGCTNGAGCTTTTACACACAGACGCGTTTACACACAGGAGCTTTCACACAGAAGAGCGTTTACACCAAGACACGTTTACACACAGGAGCTTTTACACAGAAGAGGGTTTACACCAAGACACGTTTACACAGAGGAGCTTTCACACAGAAGAGCTTTTACACACAGACGCGTTTACACACAGGAGCTTTCACACAGAACAGCGTTTACACGAAGACACATTTACACACAGGAGCTTTTACACAGAAGCTTTTGCACAGAAGCGCTTTTACACACTGACGCGTTTACACACAGGAGCTTTCACACAGAAGAGCGTTTACACCAAGACACGTTTACACACAGGAGCTTTCACACAGAAAGGGGTTTACACCGAGACACGTTTACACAGAGAACTCTTTTCACACAGAAGCTTTTACACAGAAGAGGGTTTACACCAAGACAAGTTTACACAGAGGAGCTTTCACACAGAAGAGCTTTTACACACAGACCCGTTTACACACAGGAGCTTTCACACAGAAGAGCGTTTATACGAAGACACATTTACACACAGGAGCTTTTACACAGAAGAGGGTTTACACACAAGAGCTTTTACACAGAAGAGCGTTTACACCAAGACACGTTTACACACAGGAGCTTTTACACAGAAGAGCGTTTACACACAGACGTCTTGACACACAGGAGCTTTTACACAGAAGAGCGTTTACACACAGAAGCTTTTACAGAGAGAAGTCAAAATCGCAATTGTACGACATTTTTTACACTTCGACCCTCATTTTGTGCGAAAAGTTTACATCTGAGATCTCAAAATCGCAATTTTACCTCAGTTTTTGCACATCGAACGTCATTTCGTGCGAAAGGGTTGCCGCGAACCACCTCGAAAACGAGAATCGCAATTTTACCTCAGTTTTTGCACATCGACCCTCATTTCGTGCGAAAGGGTTGCCACCCCGCAATGGAAATCGCAATTTTACCCCAGTTTTTGCACATCGAACCTCATTTCGTGCGAAAGGGTTGCCCGGGACGAAATGGAAATCGCAATTTTACCTCAGTTTTTGCGCATCGACCCTCATTTCGTGCGAAAAGGTTGCGCTTCGCAAACCCCCATTTGACTGCCCTGCCGCCTAAAGAGAGAATTTAGAAGAACTTGAGAAGTAGGAGTTTGGTAGGGGTTTTAACTCCTGAGTACTAACTCCTGAGTTCTTACTCCTGAGTATTAACTCCTGAGTAATAATGACTAATAACTCCTGAGTAATGACTTCTGAATTAATTACTCCTGAGTAAGAACTCCTAAGTAAGAACTTCTGAGTCTTAACTCCTGAGTAAAAAATACTGAGTAAGACCTCCTGAGTCTTGACTCCTGAGTCATAACTCCTGAGTATTGACTCCTGATGTAAATGTTGATGATACAGATGATGTATATATGATGTGTATGATGTGTATGAGATGTATGTGATTATGATGTGAGCAGGGGATGTTATGTGATGTAGACATGATGCAGATGATGTAGATGGTGTAGGTGATGTAGATGTNATGAGATGTATGTGATTATGATGTGAGCAGGGGATGTTATGTGATGTAGACATGATGCAGATGATGTAGATGGTGTAGGTGATGTAGATGTAGATGTAGATGATGAAGATGATGTAGATGATGTAGATGTTTAGTATGAGATGTATGTGAAGATGATGTGAGTAGGAGATGTTGTGTAGATGAATTTGGTAGTTGTTCTTTGGGAAAAACCATTCGCAGGAGCTTTCGGGAAAAACATCTATGCACAACAAAAAACTCATTGGATTTATGACTCGAGTCCGTTTGATGTCATGACAAATGCGTGGCATGTGCTTGTAACAGCAATGGCTCTACGGCCCTGTGACCAGGAAATCCGTTTGGACTTCGAGATTATTCCATCAACATTCCATAAAAGACACTCGGGAATTGTAGCCTTCTAGCTACATCCGATCAAATGCGCAAACATTCCCATAGTGAACCTGAATTCAAGAAATTATATCACAATTGTGAGCCGAAAAACAAAAAACATGTTGGAACTCTGAGCCGCTTTTTCGATAGTACTGATATATTGTCTCTGATCAGATTTGTGCATTAAGCAACACAAATCCATACAAAAGGGAATAGGATCACCAAAAAGGCAAACATCAAATAAAAAAATGAAAAAATAGAAACAACATCAAAAACACTGTGAAATGGGCCCCCCATTTTTCCCCACCCTCTATCTCTAACCCCCCATTTTTTGACCCATGACCTTTTGTTAAGCCCTCACAATGTATACTGAACATGACGTTGGCATATCCTGACAAGATGTGAACGGCCTGACTAGCTCGCTTCTTCCTTATGATCTAGTGCCTCTGCTAGACCAATCATGAAAATTGCAACAGGCCCTAGCTCAAGAGAAACAAAAAATACAAAAAATAGTTTCAACCGATTGATACGAAAGCCATACAACATCATAAAACATTCTGGAGGGTTTCCCTGAAACCCGGCCAAACGTCCACGATATTCCCATGCGGTACCTGCTGCATAGGGGCGGACCGGCGGATAGGGGCGGACCGGCGGATGCCCCAAGATCGGCGAGCCCCACATGCGCTGCTGGGGGGTTATGGCTTTCTTCAGCACCAATTGCCTGGCATCAAAAGCACCGGGCACCCCGCTTTCTTTTTGGAATTGGTTTGCACAGATTAAGCAAATGGATTGAACATGATTGAACATAATGTTCACCTAGGATTAGTAAGCCCCCTCAAAAATGTGAGCCAACTTCCGGAAAATAAATCATAGAGCCCCCCTCAATACTGTGAGCGATTTTCTCGGATCATTTTTTTGTCCTTTTCCAGTCAGCATTGTTTTGAAATTTGGAACCATCGGTTTTATGAGAATGAAAACCTGAAGTCTCCTCTCTCCATTCAGAAATGCTTTGAAAAAATCCCTCAAACAGGGTAGTTCTGAACCCTGGCGTCCCCTAATTACATGGGAAAGCGAAAGAGAAAGAGAAAGAGAGAGAGAGAGAGACAGAGAGAGAGCGAGAGAGCGAGAGCGAGCGAGAGAGAGAGAGAGAGCGAGGGAGAGAGAGAGAGAGGGAAAAAGAGAGAGTGAGATAGAGAGAGAGAGAGGGAGAGAGAGAGAGAGAGGGAGAGAGAGAGAGAGAGACAGAGAGAGAAGAGAGAGAAGACAGAGAAGACAAACAGAGACAGACAGACAAGTACAAAGTAGTATGTACTGGGAAGTGCTTTGTGCACGTTTTGTAGTACAAAGTAGTACTGGGAAGTACTTTGTGCAAGATTTGTAGTACAAAGCCGTACTGGGAAGTAATTTTGTGCAAGCTTTGTAATGCAAAGTAGTACTGGGAAGTGCTTTGCGCAAGCCTTGTAGTACAAAGTAGTACTGGGAAGTGCTTTGTGCAAGCTTGGTAGTAAAAGTAGTACTGGGTAGCGCTTTGTGCAAGCCTTGTATTACAAAGTAGTACTGGGAAGTGCTCTGTGCAAGCTTTGTAGGACAAAGTAGTACTGGGAAGTGCTTTGTGCAAGTTTTGTAGTACAAAGTAGTACTGGGAAGTGCTTTTGTGCAAGCTTTGTAGTACAAAGTAGTAGTGGGAAGTGCTTTGCGCAAGCTTTGTAGTACAAAATAATACTAGGAATTGCTTTGTGGAAGCCTTGTAGTACGGAGTAGTATTGGGAAGTGCTTTGTGCAAGCCTTGTGGTACAGAGTAGTACTGGGAAGTGCTCTGTGCAAGCTTTGTAGGACAAAGTAGTACTGGGAAGTGCTTTGTGCAAGTTTTGTGGTGCAAAGTAGTAGTGGGAAGTGCTTTGCGCAAGCTTTGTAGTACAAAATAATACTAGGAATTTCTTTGTGGAAGCCTTGTAGTACGAAGTAGTATTGGGAAGTGCTTTGTGCAAGTCTTGTGGTACAGAGTAGTACTGGGAAGTGTTGTGTGCAAGCTTTGCAGTACAAAGTAGTACTGGGAAGTGCTTTGTGCAAGCTTTGTGGTACAAAGTAGTACTGGGAAGTGCTTTTGTGCAAGCCTTGTAGTACAAAGTAGTACTGGGAAGTGCTTTGTGCAAGCCTTGTGGTACAAAGTAGTATTGGGAAGTACTTTGTGCAAGCTTTGTAGTACTAAGTAGTATTGGGAAGTGCTTTGTGCAAGCTTTGTAGTACGAAGTAGTACTGGGAAGGGCTTTGTGCAAGCTTTGTAGTACGAAGTAGTACTGGGAAGTGCAAGCTTGGATGTCATATGAGAAGAGATGGGATGAGATGAGAAGAGATGAGTTGGGATTGGGAAAAAGGTGAGGAGAGATCAGATGAGATTAGATGGCCAACATCGGATTCCGAAACTTCAACGTCGGATTCCGAAACTTGCCGACCCACAGATTTCGAAACTCGCCACCCACTAGATTCCGAAACTTCAACGTCGGATTCGGAAACTTGCAGGCCCACAGATTTCGAAACTCGCCACCCACTAGATTCCGAAACTTCAACGTCGGATTCCGAAACTTGCAGACCCACAGATTTCGAAACTCGCCACCCACTAGATTCCGAAACTTCAACGTCGGATTCGGAAACTTGCGAACGCACAGATTTCGAAACTCGCCGCCCACAAGATTTCAAAACTTCAACGTCGGATTCCGAAACTTCGAGACCCACTGATTCGGAAACTTCCTATATAGCCTGCGGATACGGAATCCCACAGCCACTCGGAGTCGGAAATTTCACAGAGAAGAATGAATTTCTGCAAAGAAGATTGCTTGGAAACTTTGTGGAGTTCCCTGATGCAGGTAATCACAACCCCGTTGGAGTTTAAAAATCAAAAGGCACATGAATCAAAAACATTCATGCATTCTGATCCCAAAACCTGTGACGGGTTGGAAAAACCGGCTGCCACAACCTTTTCTTTTTTGGCCGCAGACGGAAACTAACCGGAATGTTAAATAGGGAAACGACGAAGCCTCGGATATAAAGAGTGTAGTGTGACTGCAATCATGATTGGAAAGCCAAAAGTTGTGAATTGAGGAATACCATTGCATGTAGAGCTTTGGGGGGGGGAAATTTAAAAAATGACTTGCAATTGTTTCAAGAACTCCGTGAAAGGAAAGGTTGTGAATTGAGGAATACCATTGCATGTAGGGCTTTGGGGGGGGGAAGTTTTAATAATGACTTGCAATCGTGACAAGAACTCTGTGACAGAGAAAGTTGTGAATTGAGGAATACCATTGCATGTAGGGCTTGGGGGGGGAAATTTTAAAAATGACTTGCAATTGCGAGAAGAAATCTATGAAAGAGGAAGTTTTGAATTGAGCACTACCATTGCATGTGGAGCTTTGAGGGGTGGAAGGTTTAAAAATGACTTGCAATCGTGGCAAGAACTCTATGCATGAAAAGGTGGTGAATTGAGGAATACCATGGCATGTAGGGCTTGGGGGGGGTGGTAAATTTAAAACATGATTTGCAATCGCGAGAAGAACTCTATGATAGAGGAAGTAAGAACTCTGTTAAAGGGAAGGTTGTGGATTGAGGAATACCATTNGGTAAATTTAAAACATGATTTGCAATCGCGAGAAGAACTCTATGATAGAGGAAGTAAGAACTCTGTTAAAGGGAAGGTTGTGGATTGAGGAATACCATTGCATTTAGAGCTTTGGGGGGGGAATGTTTAAAAAGCGACGTGCAATTGTGAGAAGAAATCTGTGAAAGAGGAAGTTATATGAATTGAGGATTACCNCATTGCATTTAGAGCTTTGGGGGGGGAATGTTTAAAAAGCGACGTGCAATTGTGAGAAGAAATCTGTGAAAGAGGAAGTTATATGAATTGAGGATTACCATTGCATGTGGAGCTTTGAGGAGGGGAAGTTTCTGAATCGGGACAACAAGAGTTTCTGAATCGGGAGACATCTGAGTTTCTGAATCGTGGCAACCAGGAGTTTCTGAATCGGCATACACAGGAGCTTCTGAATCGGGAGACATCGGAGTTTCTGAATCGGGACAACAAGAGCTTCTGAATCGGGAGACATCGGAATTTCCCTGAGCATCGAATATTGATCCTAATCAATTTATTCACTACTTTTTTCAATTGATTTTTTGTAGATTGATTTGAATTGATTTTTTCAAAAAGTCTCNATTTATTCACTACTTTTTTCAATTGATTTTTTGTAGATTGATTTGAATTGATTTTTTCAAAAAGTCTCAGATTGAAAAAATTGATTTACAGATTGATTTGTAGATTGATTTGCACATTGATTTTTGCCTTCAAAAGCCTACCAATTTTGAATTGATTTTTTTGATTTTCAGATTGATTTTTTTGGGTGGATTTCAGCTTCCACTCACAGGTTCATGCCCAACAAGCAACACAGCATGTGCAAAAAAAAACTTTGAATAAGGGTTTGCCTTTGCAGTATACCTTTGCAAAAAGAAACCTTTGAAAAAGGGTTTGCCTTTGCAGTACACCTTTGCAGAAAGGAACCTTTGAAAAAAGGGTTTGCCTTTGAAGTATATACCCCTTTGCAAAAAGGAACCTCTGAAAAAGGGTTTGCCTTGGCAGTATACCTTTGCAACAAGGAAACCTTTGAGAAAGGGCTTGCAACAAGGACACCTTTGAGAAATGGTTTTTGCACAGCCTTAGGGTTTTTAAACTGCAGCAGCAGGACATGCCATCAGGCAAAAACATGCTGCAGCACAGGGGCTGGGCTTGGGGTGGCCTAACTTTGTTTTTGGCTGTAACCCTCCTAATTTGTTGTTTTTTGTAACCACCCTAAATGTTTTTTTGGCTTGTAACCACCTCCATAGATGTTTTTGGGGCTGTAACGACCTTAAATGTTTCTTGAGTTTTGTTGAACATGTGTGTTTAAAGTTGGAGCATGTTGTCATGTTTGGTGAAAGGTTGCTGCTGCAGCTTTTTCCACTGCCGCAGCCTTTCTGCTCAAGCTAGGTTTTTTTTTCAATTCGCTATCCCAACTAGGGAACCTTTGAAAAAGGGTCGCCTGTGGATAACCCTTTGGAAAAGGGATGAAAGGAACCCCAGTTCCTGCTGGGCCGAACCAACCCTTGGGAAAGGGTGATGATGAATGGTGGCCTGGGAAGACATTGTCCACCAGTTCACCCAGCTGGCAATGGAAAATGAATAGAAAACACCTTGCAAAAGGTGATGACAGAAACAAGGCTGGCAAGAAGCTGGGCAAGGGTACCACTTCCAACACAAGGAAGCTCCTTAGGCTGCAGAAGCAGCAGGACCAGCCTCAACAAAACTCTTGGGAAAGAGATGATGACTCTTGGGAAAGAGATGACTCCTGGGACTGGGACAGTTCTTGGGAAAGAGATGGCTGGTGGGGAAACCAATGGCAAAACTCTTGGGAAAGAGGTGGGTGGGTGCAGGATGCATGGGATGGCAGCAGGAAAAGAAGGCCACCCACACCCCCTGTGGTCGGTTTCCCTCCTAGTATTACGTGTCTATGCAATGCATGTACTGTTGTTAGTAGCTTCCGTAGTTACCACCTAATTCACTTACTTCCACTGCGCCACTTCGTGGCTCAAGACTGACAAGCATAGCTCTCAGAGAAAAGTCGCTGCGCTCACTGTCGGCATACCAGGTGTTGTATAGACCANAGACTGACAAGCATAGCTCTCAGAGAAAAGTCGCTGCGCTCACTGTCGGCATACCAGGTGTTGTATAGACCAGGGCCCCTTAGGGGAATTACCACTACAAAGTGGTAGCGGAGCTTGTGCTCCTTCAGTTCCGCTATTGCGGGCGTAGTTTGTAGCTGCGCCGTGATAGGACTGAGGAGTAGCCTGGTTTGCCGTGTATATAGTGTTCGTCGCCGCCATGGTCGTAATCCGAACGATGGATTCCGACGAAGAGCTCTTGCCTGACACTGAGGCAGAGCCAGATGCCTACGCAATCCAGCCAGCATCAGACAGTCGTACTGGTTTGAAGATGACACCAAAGNGATGACACCAAAGGTGCCCCCACAATTCGATGGGCAGTCATCATGGTTTGAGTACGAAGACTTGATTGATGATTGGTTAGGAATTACAACTCTTGATCCTGACAAGCATGGACCATCACTCAAGAATGCACTGATAGGCTCAGCATCTTTCTACAAGTCAATGCTCGATAACGCCCTGCTCCGAGATCCGGACCGCGGTCTTGCACACTTCAAGGACACATTGAGACCCTACTTTGTAAAAGGAGTAAATCATGTGTTTCTCTGGAGATTCCTGCAATTGTTCCGAACCTACCGCGGCCAGAATGAGTTTGTGCATTGGATAGGACGTTTCGAGATTGCCCAGAAGCGCCTCCTTGCATCTTGGAGTGACTTATTAGACTTGTCGGATCTTCCAGAAGTAGGCACTGCCGATTTTACGGCGGCTTTGACTGCAGCGCAACAAGCCGAAATGGCAAACTTGCCCGATGAAAATGCACAACGTGCATTTCAGGTAACATTACGAGAAACGAACATAGCAAACAGAAAACGTGATCACATGGCCATGTTCCCTTTGTCGGACAACTTGATGAGTTTGATCTTTTTAGTGCAAGCTGACCTGAATGAACAACAACGGGAACGTTTTGTGAGCAGTATGAACATCCGCCAGATATCCATGCCACAATACACGTACCTGCAAGTGAAAACCCTGTTTTTGGAGCTCTTTTGCGTGTCTCGCACTGGAGTAGCTGACCCCAATATTGCTCACCGCAAAAGGTCCTCCTTTTTCATCATCGAAGAAGGAGAGACAGAAGAAGGTGAGAAAGGTTTTTGGGTTGTTGATGAAGAAACAGGAGAAGAAGGTTTCACAGGTCTCTACACAGACACCGAATTCTGGGTGTTAGGTGCCAAGGGTTCCTACTCTAGGCGCCGGTTGTATGGCCGAACATTCAAG
>BGPT01003114.1:12734-43507 GCA_003297045.1 Symbiodinium sp. clade C Y103 | reverse complement strand
ATTAAATCGCGTAAATGCCCTTCCTGCCGGAAACGCATATCATCCAGTACAGATTGAAGCACAGCAAGAAGTTTCACATCTCAGACAACTCTACCTGAGCACATCAATGTTTGAGAATGCAATGATTTTTCGTGGTAGTTTTCAACCATTAAGGGTTTACTACCGCAACACCCACGGGATCCTACTTCTTTGGAAAAAGAAGGATCCGATTCACATTCACATCCTGCATCATCCTAAGGATATGTCTGGATTAGTGGACTCACAATGGAGTGCCATTTTGTTTNCATTCACATCCTGCATCATCCTAAGGATATGTCTGGATTAGTGGACTCACAATGGAGTGCCATTTTGTTTTGGAACAACGATGGTAGTGTGCCTGCAGATCACAGCAGTAAGAAACCTGAACAAACACCAACAGATGTTGATCCTCCACCAGGATTAGATCCACTTGAGCAGCAACCACAACTTGACGAAGATCTCACTCAACCTGATGTTCCACCTGATGATCAACAACCACCTGACAATGACATGCCACAAGCACCGCACACACCACACAACAATGGCCCTCCTGATGATGATCCATATTTTTACACACCTCATCAGTCTCCGTCTCAACCTCCTGATGAGGACATGTTTTCACCACCTTCACATCCACCATCATCACCAGACAATCCTCCTTTTCAACAATCTCCTCCTGGACCTCCAACGGTCCCGTTTCCCGGTGCCAATGCCATTCCTGTCGCACCAGACACAGTCATTATACCTACAACTATTGTTCCACCAAACATCGATGATGTGCCAATGACACATAGTACCAAGAGACCACCAGATGATCCTCCGATTCCTCCTGCAACTAAGGCTCGACCATCTAGTCAAATGCCTGCTTCGTCTTCACACCNACACATAGTACCAAGAGACCACCAGATGATCCTCCGATTCCTCCTGCAACTAAGGCTCGACCATCTAGTCAAATGCCTGCTTCGTCTTCACACCCATTTCAGCCTAGCAACCATTTGGGGGGTGATACTCAGCCATCCGTCACACCAAACGCGCCACAAATTGTCGCACCTAGTGTTTCGAATGCGCCTAAGAAACCTAAACCTGAAGATGTTGCTGTGCCTGATGACTTTGATGATGACGAGCCTGACCCAGATGCAGGACCTTCAGGACACAATGGACCGCCAATACTTCCGATCGACGGAGATGAACCATTCAATCCAGCACCGATGCCAGATCCAGATCCACCACAAGAGACACCCGAACCTGAGGAAGAAGAAGAAGAGAATCAAGAAGACACAGATGAGACACTTCCTTATGGTTCTACTGATGATTCGGATGACACTCTTGACTACAACGATCTGGTTATTGAAGATGATGATAAGACATGGTGTTTTCTCACACAAGAGCAGAAGATCTGTAGTAACACCGCATCATTTTCTGTTCCTCGCTTGATTGATGGTTCACCGATCCAAGTTGGTAGTGTTACATCGTCATCGTCCATTGGTATGTCTTATTCCGTTTTATCGGATAGACAGAGGAAGAAAAGCCGGAAGTTCCGATCAGACATTATTGAAGAGTATCACGGAATCACTGACGAAGACAAAGCCTTCATGACATTATATTCCGTTACTGACAAGTTTGCTCACTTGGTAGGCAAGAAACGAAAGGAAGCTACCCAACAAGAGAAACGTGATCTTGCAAAACAATTTCTTGATGCCAAGAAAGCTGAATGTCAGTCATGGATAGATAATGAAGTCTTTGATCTCGTGGACATGAGAAAGATGAAGGTAAGGAATTTTGTTGCCGGACGTTGGGTTCTAACTGTGAAGAAGGACAAGGACGGCAACTTTCAGAAGTGTAAGGCACGCTGGGTGCTCAAGGGTTTTCAGGACAAACAAAAGAACTCACAACAAACTGATAGCCCTGCAGCATCCAGAGCAGGCTTTAGATGTGCCACTCAACTTGCCGCTAATGCTCAATGGGATTTGTATCACATGGATTTGAAGACAGCATTTCTCCAAGGAGAAGCATATGATGAAACACGAGACATCATCTGTCAAATCCCACCTGAGTATGGTTATCCTCCTTACATTGGTGCTCGTTTGAAGAAACCAGGTTATGGTCTTAATGATGCACCTAGGAGATGGTGGCAAATCATTGATAAAGCCNTGGTTATCCTCCTTACATTGGTGCTCGTTTGAAGAAACCAGGTTATGGTCTTAATGATGCACCTAGGAGATGGTGGCAAATCATTGATAAAGCCTTGCTAAACTGTGGACTTGTTCCTACAAGAGCTGACAGATGTACCTACATCCTTTACGATGAGTCCTCAAGAAAGAAATCCAATTTCACTCCCAGTGTTGACAAACACGGACAAGTAAGCATCTCTGAAGCTATTGACCATTTGATGGATCCGGTTGCACGTAACAATGCACAAGGACGCCGACCTCACGGCTTCACATGCTTACATGTCGATGACCTATTCATGGGAGGTGATAAGGTGTTTGAGGACAAGGTACTTACCAGCTTAAGGAAGGACTTCAAGGTAGGCTCTGAAGACAAGAACGATGTCATGTTTGTCGGACAACGCATCAAATGGAAGACACATGACAAGTATGGTCCTTACATCTCTGTAGATCAGAAACTTGCCGTTGATGCGGTANGACACATGACAAGTATGGTCCTTACATCTCTGTAGATCAGAAACTTGCCGTTGATGCGGTAGAAGAAGTTAAGATTGACAAGACTCTGAAGGACAATGTGCAGTGTACTCCACAACTTCATACCGCCTATCGGTCAGTACTAGGACAACTCAACTGGTTACAGAGTAGGACCCAAGTTCACTTGTGTTACAAGTTCTCACGTTGTGCTTCAGCTGCCTCAAGTCCGACCATCGGAGATGTCAGAGAAATCAACAAGGTTGTTCGTACCTTGAAGAGTCAGTATGTTGATGGACGTTTCTGGCCTTTGAAAGGACAACAACGTATTNAATCAACAAGGTTGTTCGTACCTTGAAGAGTCAGTATGTTGATGGACGTTTCTGGCCTTTGAAAGGACAACAACGTATTCTTGGCATGCCCGATGCTTCTTATCGTAACAACAGTGACAAGTCTAGCCAACGTGCTCACGTGATTTTCCTTGCCGAAGATCGCAAGATTCCGTCAAAGACGTCATACCGTTCTTCCGGTTACGACAAGAAACCAGATGCATCAACTCGTGGTTCAATCATTGACTATGAGAGTCACAAGATAACAACAACTACGCAATCAACCACTGTCGCCGAACTAAATGCTCTCATGAAGTGTTTTGGGACATGTCTTTTCCTACGTGCTCTTTGGGCTGATGTTAGTGGTGAAGTGTTGCCAATCCACATCCGCACAGATGCCAACAACTTGGTAACCACCGCACAAACAACACACCTCCCAGAGCAAAAGGAAACACATCATCTAATTCAAATGTTAAGACATGAGAGCAACAGCGGCCATCTAGATGACCTTAGTCATATCGCGAGCGAATACTGCTTAGCCGATCCACTTACTAAGCATACCGCGAAACCTGATCAACTTGTTCAGTCAATCACTACAGGTCGTCTTAATGAAGTTGATGTACATCCACCATTCCGGTCTCTTATCAAACACAAGGCTTTCTTGACGACATGGATCATTGATACTCTGAAGGAACCACACAACATTGTGACATGTTTTTGTGAAGATGTCAGTGAATATGTTTACATGTTGATGTTTGCCTCAGAGTGAATTTTTGTCTCAAGAAAATTTGTGTCTGCGACTCAATTTTTTGGCTCACAGGGATCACGGGGAGTTGCAGACGGCAACAGAACAGGTGATTGATCCCTAGGCCATACCGGGTACATTTTCAAACATCCATTTCAAATCTCACACTCTCACTGAACTGACAACCGATATCCATGCCTCCAGTTGCATCGCGACCTGCTCGTCCCGCTAGTGCGGGCACACCACGAGGACAGCGCACACCCAGAGGCGAGCGACCTCATCATGAACCGCGTGGCGGTCCACGTCCCGATTTCATGGGCGGACGCCGAAAGCCTGAGCCACGATCAACGTGCATGAATGATGCTTTTAATTCACCTGCGCAGTATCAGCAATCAAATGCCAAGGCCTTTCAAGAAGCTTCGCTTCTCATTCTGAAAGGAGGTTCCGCTATTGTGGACTACGACGGCATTAACAAACTCCAATGTGATAAGGAGTTCAGAACCTGGGGTGGCCACATGACATGGCTGTTTCGTCACTCAGCATTTACCCACAAGGATGGGTCTCTCTCTCTTGCAGAGATGCTGTGCCACCCAGGGACGACCGCGAAATTGCGTGCCCTACACAAAGACCACCGGACATCCGTCCGAGAGCTCTTAGAGTCTTTTGATGAGGGTTGTCTTAGGCCGCAATTTCGTGGCAGAGGTGAGGCTGATACTGTCAAATTTCTTCTTCCGTTGGCTCATGCAGTGTTATCATCCAACAAGAGCCGAATGCAGGTAGGTTTCCACACTAGTGCCGATTTTACGGCCGGAACTACCCCACCTGAATCGAGTTACGTCCTTTTCGAGTACATCAACCGTCCCGATCTCAGATTGCAACAGGCTAGAGAGTTTGAACAGCAGGACATGGCCTCGATCTTTCTCAGGTGCGAAAGTGGGCATTCGAACACTGCAGAAGTCCAACATGAATTTTACAATAGTGCCGCTTTTTCGGCCAGATACATCGTGCACGGAACAGATGAAAACCTCATTCCATCCATTCAGCAGAGAAATTTACTCCCAGGTGGCACGAGAGGCACACGTCGTCATATTCATTTTGTCACAGACGACATGCTGAGTACCCACGAAGACGCCGTGCGTAGGGAGTCGAACTGCCTGATCATCTACAAGCACGATGCATTGGACGAGTACAGAGTTTGAAGGACCAAGGTTGGTTACCTCCTTTGCGCAAATGAAGTCCCGTTATCGCGGGCATGTGGAATTTGGAGTTTGCGCAAACGCTGTTGGTATGCCAAGCCTGCAGATTCCGATCTTTCGGAAATGACCGACATGAGCGGTGAAAAAGACCTCATGTGCCACATTTGGCACTTGCAACTTATCTATGACAAAAGACAACAGTTAGGTCAACAGGCTGATAAGTGGTCGCGCCAACAGTACTTAGATTACGTCCTTCGTTCCATGCAAGACGTCGATGTCACGACTACCATGATGGAAAGAATGTACGTCGTCATGCCCGACTCGCAGAAGGGCTATGTCAATTTAGAGCCTACTCCAGATACTCGTGACTTAGGCCAGTCGGACGACGAAGACGCGCAACGGATCAAGCTCATGAAGCAGGCCTTATTCGAGGTGCAAGCCCATGCAATGAAGAAATATTTGAAGAAGAAACACGGAGGATTCGACTCCTCAGATTCGGATGCACCTTCAGTAAGTGCCGGTGATAAACAGCTTGACTTCGGTATGAGTGCAAAAATTGCAGCCAAAAAGATGCCGAGATCTAGTACTCCTTCTGGTAAATCCAGTACCGCTAGTGCGGTCGGATCAGCTCCCAGGAAGGTCTGGAAAAAGAAGGAGGAAACATCCGAGTCAGAACCCGAACCGGCATCATCCTCAACCAAAAGACCTGCAGCAAGTGCCGGACGTACGGCCAAAGCACAGACTACAAACAAAGCGCCTGCGCCGACCCGAGAGACCTCACGTCAAGCCAAAGATTTATTCCGTGACGCTGAGGCTGCTCGAAATATTTATACTGCATGGTCTCAAGAGTTTTCAAACATCGAATGGTTTGCCCATCCAGGCGAGAAATTTCCATGCACCAATTTTAAGGAATGTGAGTGCACTGACGCCATGTTTTGGTGTCATAAGTGCGGGTCAGGTTATTGTCTGCAATGCCGTTATGACGGCTTGACATGTGACCACGCCATTGCTCACTATTCCGTTGATACGGATCCTGATTTTCTCCCGGACTCAATTGCATCCGTTGATTCTTGTTTCAAGTTGAAGGAACTTTTTGACAATGCCATGCAAGAATCCCGATATTTTGGGTACAGTGCAAAAGAACAAGCCGCCTACCGGAAGGACACAATCGATGACCTTTACTCCAGAGCACGTGCCGGTGACAAGGTTGGTGGCAAATTGTTTATGAAGTTTTTGAATGAANCAAGCCGCCTACCGGAAGGACACAATCGATGACCTTTACTCCAGAGCACGTGCCGGTGACAAGGTTGGTGGCAAATTGTTTATGAAGTTTTTGAATGAAGGAGTGGAAGAATACAAAAGAGCGTCGGATTACTCCTATGAGCCGCAGAACGGACGCATTCCCAGTCTTTACGAGCATTATGTTGAAAACCAGTATCAGGACATGCCTGTGCCGATTTTCCGGCCGCGTGTTATGATCAATGCAAGTCATTTTTATCCACTTTCCGAAGAAGAACAGTATCAGATGTTGGAAATTTACAGAAATGCTCTGTCGACACGGTCCTCACTCACAACTGGCAACAAAAGGACCGAACGCAATGTCACAGAGACCAACATGACCAGTTTGACCTTATCTCTTGTCTCATNCTCTGTCGACACGGTCCTCACTCACAACTGGCAACAAAAGGACCGAACGCAATGTCACAGAGACCAACATGACCAGTTTGACCTTATCTCTTGTCTCATATCATTAAATCTTGGACACTTGAACAGACAACCAATCATTGCAGGTGCGGAAAAATTTGACAAGCACATCCGTGAAAACGAAAAGGTGTTACCGCACCTAGTGTTCAACAACGGAGGTCACCTGATCACGTTATGTGAGGNATTTGACAAGCACATCCGTGAAAACGAAAAGGTGTTACCGCACCTAGTGTTCAACAACGGAGGTCACCTGATCACGTTATGTGAGGCCAGTGATGACCAAGGCGGCATTGAGCGACACGCTGATCTATGCCTGAAAAACGGCTGCCTTGGTATTGTAGTGCATTCTCATGCCGATATTTCGGCTCCTGCACTGGCTTGTNCTCTGTCGACACGGTCCTCACTCACAACTGGCAACAAAAGGACCGAACGCAATGTCACAGAGACCAACATGACCAGTTTGACCTTATCTCTTGTCTCATTAAATCTTGGACACTTGAACAGACAACCAATTATGTCAGGTGCGGAAAAATTTGACAAGCACATCCGTGAAAACGAAAAGGTGTTACCGCACCTAGTGTTCAACAACGGAGGTCACCTGATCACGTTATGTGAGGNATTTGACAAGCACATCCGTGAAAACGAAAAGGTGTTACCGCACCTAGTGTTCAACAACGGAGGTCACCTGATCACGTTATGTGAGGCCAGTGATGACCAGGGCGGCATTGAGCGACACGCTAATCTATGTCTGAAGAACGGCTGCCTTGGTATTGTCGTGCATTCTCATGCCGATATTTCGGCTCCTGCACTGGCCTGTCTTCTAAGAGGTTCCCATGATGCCGGGTCTTGGCTGGAACTCTTAGCACATCACCAACATCTCACCAAAAACAAACAATCCGGAAAGGAATTTTGGAGTTTCCACGGTGCAATCTTCCGCTGCGTTTTTGGGAAGAACACTGCTGGAAACATGATAGACCCATCAACCGGGATTCGCACTCAGGCACCTCCTTGTTCCGATTGGACGGACAAGCCAGAAATTGAAGAGTTTGAGGACTGCCTCGGGACCACCAAGGACATGTCAGACGAGGAATGCATTCTCGTTCTGAGAGGAAGATCCGATTCCTGTGAAGATATGGTGGTCCCTGCCTACAAGACTGGTGTCTCCAACCGTGATGTTTTCCGGTTAGGACTTTCCGAAGTGCGAGTAGCAGTGTTCCATTTATCCAGCTTCGGCTGGCGGTCAGCATGGCAAGAAGGATGCGACAATTGGCTCCGATTCCTGACCGCCGCTATTGCGGCCCAGGTAGATTTTATAACTGGTGACGGCAACCTTTTTGCGCAACGAAATTTCAAGGATGACCGACACACTGACTACAAATCTTCAATTCTTATTGATTTACTTGAACGTCTTTTAGGTGAAATTAATCCACATCGCTCAGGTATGAATCAGATCACCTACAACTTGTGCAGCTCCATCCAAGCCGGCGCATATATCAGAGCAATGTCCGGTGATTATGTGACGAATGCGGATTGCATGATCATGATTTCTTTGTCTTATGGCAAACAGAGCCAGATTTCGTTATCGCGAACGGCCTCTCACAAAGCATCCGCAGATGGAGTTCTTGGTTCCGGTTTTTCGGACGAAGTAATGCTCCAAGATGTTGAAAGACCCAAGTACTTGCAGAACATCGATCTTGGACTGAAAGACAGTGATCAAGCCGCACACTCACCGCTTGTCGCTATTGCGAAGTTGTATTGTCAGAGAAACCTCCGTGTCAGAACAGAACAATCTGACAATCGCCGACGCGGCAGGCAAGGCAGACGCGGCCAGCAACAACCTCAGTATCAACGAGACGACGAAGAAGAAGAGGTTGAAGTTGAAGAGACAGAAGAAGAGAATGATCCAGTAGGACGATTACGTTCTACAACTCCGTCCTCCGGCGCCCGATTGCACGGGCAGGAGAGACCATCTGGTCAATATGAGAATCCCAACCGTACCTTGCCAGTACCTCCTCCAAAAACTCCTCCGGCTCCTCCGCCTAGAAGGCGCGAACGCTCAGCAACTCCGTCAGGAAGAAATACTCAACAAAGGACAGATCGACCTGTCACACCGAGGAGACCTCCATCTCGACAACGATCCTGGTACCAGCAACAACAAGATCAATACAACCAATACAACCAACAAGCACCATCAGCACCATCAGTTCCAACTCCACCGCCGCCTCCGGCACCGGTACGAGCAAGACCATATCAAGCGCAATGGGGCCATGCTCGAACTGTTGAGTACGCTCCAACCTACACACCATACACCGGTCCACGGTACACGCGCAACAATGATGGGACTTGGTTTGATTGGACTCCCCAATTTCCTTGGGAGAGCATATTCTATCATCAACCAACAGCTCAAAGGCGTTGGAACGAATTGTATCTTTACGGCTATAGTTTTTCCATGGGCCTCTAAATGCCGATCGAACGGCTAAGAGTGCAAACACTAAAAGATGGTGGCAAGGACAAAGTAATGTCCAGGAAAGAATTGCCGTTATTGCGGCTAGCATCAAATGACATTGAAACATGCTGTTTCATGTCCGTCTCACAGCTGAGTGCATACAGAGCGGTTTATGCACACTTTTCACACTATCACTTGTACAGATCAAACTCAAGATGCATGCGACGACACGAAGAAAATTTGTCAGACAAAACACCAGCCAAAGGGAGGATCATAATGCACAGATAGCAATGCATGTACTGTTGTTAGTAGCTTCCGTAGTTACCACCTAATTCACTCACTTCCACTGCGCCACTTCGTGGCTCAAGACTGACAAGCATAGCTCTCAGAGAAAAGTCGCTGCGCTCACTGTCGGCATACCAGGTGTTGTATAGACCANAGACTGACAAGCATAGCTCTCAGAGAAAAGTCGCTGCGCTCACTGTCGGCATACCAGGTGTTGTATAGACCAGGGCCCCTTAGGGGAATTACCACTACACCCCCCGCACCCAAGCAAAGGGGGAGGAGCAGAAGCAGCTCCAATAGCAGCAGGGGAGTGACACCTCCCTGAGTTCCTCCTCCAGTGACAGGGGCCCAATCTACAGGGTTCACAGGTCACCCAGGTCCAAAAAGAAGAAGAAGGAGTGGAGGAAGAAGGACCAGCAGCTGGACCAAATCCCTGAAGCAAAGGAGGAAGACAAGGAGGAGGAACCTTTGGAAAAGGGAACCAGCAAAAAACCCTTGCAAAAGGGGAAAGATCTGGGCTCTGGAGGTGCAAGCTCAGCATCAGCTGCACCAGCAGCATCAGCTGCCCCAGCAGCATCAGCTGCCCCAGCAGCATCAGCTGCACCAGCAGCATCAGGAGAACCCTTGCAGAAGGGAAAGCTCATGGTTGACTACCATTGGGTTTTAGAGGTGGATGGCAAGATCCCACCTGCAAACAGGTCAGCCATCAAGCTGCTCCTTGAAAAAGGGTTTGAAGTTGTGATTTGCAGCTGGTGTGGGCAGGAAAGAAGACAAGAGGTGCTTGCAACTCTTGAGAAAGAGGATTGGTTCACCCAGGTGATGTTCATCAGCACCGAAATAAGAACTGGTGCTGGTGGGAAGGCAGACCTCTGCCACCAATATGGCTGCAGCACCATCTTTGATGATGGGATAGACATCATCAAAGAAAGCCACCAGCAAGGCCTTGAGGTGTACTGCATCCAAAAGCCAAAGAGGAAATATGACTGGATTTTTTTCCCAAAAGCCGTTGCTGCACCTGTACAGCAACTTGGCAGATGCAGTTGAAGACTTCTTGGCCAAGCTGAAAAGGGTTGCACCTTTGAAAAAAGGTTGAATGGCAGCACCACACCTTTGAGAAAGGGATGGACACCAAAAGAGCCTTTGAAAAAGGGGATCCTAAAAGCAAACACCTTTGAGAAAGGGTGCAGGGTGCAGCCAAAAGCAAATACCTTTGGGAAGGGGGCCAATTAAAGAACAACCTACCTTTGAAAAAGGGTATGTTTCACTTGCATGTTTTTGGCCAAGGATAGCTGCTGCCACTGCCCAAAAACTAGTATCAANAAAGAACAACCTACCTTTGAAAAAGGGTATGTTTCACTTGCATGTTTTTGGCCAAGGATAGCTGCTGCCACTGCCCAAAAACTAGTATCAAGTAACTAGTCATAACAAACCCATTCATGTTGTAACCAAATTGTTGTTTCCCAGGATGCAGTGGCAGCAGCTTGGCACAGAAACCAGAAGGCCAAACAAGCCAACCAAAAAAAAGAATAAAAAATAAGTCAATAATAAATGCATTAATATAGAGATTAATTGCTAAAAACACATTTAATATAATATATATATATGGTTATATTTGAAATGAAATAGATACAGAAAATATAAATCTAAATATATTATTTGGGTTTTAAAATATATATTCAGAAATGATTTGAGTTTTTGAAAGGAAAATAAAAACAAAAATGATATCCAAATTTATATTTATGTAAAGATATATGTCCAATTTATTTTGTGTGGGGGCTCAGGATTGGGGATTTATCCGCTGAATTACATGGGTTCCTGGGCTGAAACCATTGCAAAATGGTTGGCTTGCATTGCCAAACCACACACAAACCAACCTTCGGAAAAGGGTTGAAGCCCTTGCAAAAGGGTTGAAAATAAGTTTCAAACCAGCATTTTCCACCCAAACAAAAACTAATGAGAAAAAATACAAGAAATTGAAACCTGATGAAATCTGATGAAATCTGATGAAATCTGATGAAATCTGATGAAATCTGATGAAATCTGATGAAATCTGATGAAAACCATGTTTTCATCAGATTTCATCAGATTTCATTAGATTTCATCAGGCTTCACCAGAACTGTTTTTTCCTTATTGTGACATGTCCATGGGAAAAAAACAGCCAAATTGAAACCCAAACACAAAACAAAAAAGTTGCACTGCAGCCATTTTGGTGCCAAGGCTACTTTTAGGCAACTCTTTTGCTTTTGCAGCAATGGGGAAGCCAATGAAAGTTATGAAACCGGTGATGAAAAAACTCTCTGCAAAGAGGAAACCAACCTTTGGGATTGGGAGCACAACCCTTCCTAAAGGGAAGAAGACCTCTTCAAAGGGGAACCCAACCTCTGCAAAGGGGAATGCAACCTCTGTGAAGAGGAAGCCAGCAGGCAAGCCTGGAATCTTGAAAAGAAACAACTTGCAAAAGGGGGTGCACATGAGTCTCCAAGACAAAATCAAAACAATCGCAGAACACAATGATGATGAAACACAATGATGATGAACAGGAAGCAGCAAAAGAGCTGCAAAAGAGCATGACCCCAGCAGAAACAAAACAGGACTTGGTCCAAGCACCAGACCCACCTCAAGAAGAGTGGGAATGAGGAAGAAAGGGGTGCATTCAACAATGCATCCAAAAATGAAAAGGGTGAGATGACAGCCCTTTTCCTCATGAGAAAGGAGGCAACCAAGTTCTGCAATGTCAGCAGGTCTATTGGCACCAAGCAAGAGGTGACCATGAAAGAGAAATTGCTGCGAGAGACAGAAGCCCTTGCAAAATGGGGAAAAGATGACCTGGAAAAGCATTGTGCCAGTGTCAGGGTGCAATGGAGGCAATGTGCGGCAACCTGGGGGGTCTATGAATATGGACACCCAGGACTACACCAAGAAGACCACAGGAACCTTCAAAAGGACCTGGACCCAAGGCCAAGAATTCCAACAAAATGAAGATGAACATGAAAGCTGGGAAAGCTTCTTGGAAAAGGAGCTGCATTCCCTGATCATGGAGCACACCCCTGGGAAGGGGAAAGGGAAAGGCAAGGTAAGGTGAGCAGCAAAGGGCAAAGGAGACCCCAACCAGGAGACACCCAAACCAATCGAAGATTTGCCACCAGATGAGCAGCAAGCTGAGTGCCTGAAGAAACTCAAAAAAGGCAGGGATTTGCTGCAGCAATGCATGGCAAACTATGAGGAAGCACTTGAGAAGGTGAAGAACATCCAGTACCTCACCAAGCCTGCCTTGAAGAAGAAGGAAACACAGCTTTCAAAGTTGGAAGCCACACTTGGGAAAGTGAAAAAGCAATTGGCCAAAGGTGATAAGGGAAAGATCATCACCAGCAAAGATCTGTTGAAAGAAGTTGTGGCCACCATTTCAGAAGCCAAAGAGGAAGCCAAGGAGCTGGTGCAGATCAGTATGAGAACCAACTCCAAAGGTTCCAGAAAGTGAGCACATGGCAGAATCCTTGCAAAAGGGGTGCACTCTTGTAAAATAGGAAGTCACCTTTGCAAAAGGATGGGCCCAAAGAAAGGGCCTGCTGTGTGTGTGTGTAACTAACTAAGTCCACCTCTGCAATGTATGTGTGAACACATATACACCTTTGGAAAAGGGACCTACCTTTGCAAAAGGGGATGGCAAGTGGACACTGCTCACACAGAAACTCTTTCACAAGGGACCAGAGGTTTTTTTGAATGGGCTGAGCATAAAGCCCCAGGCACAGACCAAGCAAATTGTGCAAAAAGATTGCCTGCTGGTGCTGCTTCTTGGGAAGGCTGTTGTTTTTGGGGTTGTTGGTTGTGTGTGTGTGTGGGGGAAGCCTTGCAAAAAAAGGCGTACAAGCAGCTGGAGAGCCCTACAAGATTGAGCAATCTCAGGCTCGGCACAGACCCCAAGAGCCCTCACACCTCATACCTTTCTCTGAGCATCAAGGGTAGTGAGGCAAAACACATGCTTCCTGCCTTGTGAATTGAGGACTGCCATTGCATGTAGAGCTTTGGGGGGGGGGGGATGCTTTAAAAATGACGTGCAATCGTGACAAGAACTCTGTGACAGAGAAAGTTGTGAATTGAGGAATACCATTGCATGTAGAGCTTTGGGGGGGAAGTTTAAAAAATGACTTGCAATTGTTTCCGCGAAAGGAAAGGTTGTGAATTGAGGAATACCATTGCATGTAGAGCTTTGGGGGGGAAGTTTAAAAAATGACTTGCAATCGTGACAAGAACTCTATGAATGAAAAGGTGGTGAATTGAGGAATACCATTGCATGTAGGGCTTGGGGGGGGGTAAATTTAAAACATGATTTGCAATCGCGAGAAGAACTCTATGATAGAGGAAGTAAGAACTCTGTTAAAGGGAAGGTTGTGGATTGAGGAATACCATTNCATTGCATTTAGAGCTTTGGGGGGGGAATGTTTAAAAAGCGACGTGCAATTGTGAGAAGAAATCTGTGAAAGAGGAAGTTATATGAATTGAGGATTACCGTTGCATGTGGAGCTTTGAGGAGGGGAAGTTTCTGAATCGGGACAACAAGAGTTTCTGAACCGGGAGACATCTGAGTTTCTGAATCGTGGCAACCAGGAGTTTCTGAATCGGCATACACAGGAGCTTCTGAATCGGGAGACATGGGAGTTTCTGAATCGGGACAACAAGAGTTGCTGAATCGGGAGAGACAGGAGTTCTTGAATCCTTGGAGTTGCTGAATCGGAGTTTCGGAATCGAAGTTGCAGAATCGGAGTAAGTTTCTTTTTTTATTGGATGAGATGAAGTGTGAAGTGTGAAGTGTGGAGTGTGGAAGTGTGCAGTGTAAAGTGCGAAGTGTGGAGTGTGAAGAGCGCAGTGTGAAGTGTGAAGTGTGGAGTGTAAAGAGTGCATCGTGAAGTGTGAAGTGTGGAGTGTGAAGTGTGAAGTGTGAAGTAGGGAGTGTGAAGTGTGAAGAGCGCAGTGTGAAGTGTGAAGTTTTGAGTGTGAAGAGCGCAATGTGAAGTGTGAAGTGGGGAATGTGAAGTGTGAAGAGCGCAGTGTGAAGTGTGAAGTTTTGAGTGTGAAGAGCGCAATGTGAAGTGTGAAGTGTGGAGTGTGAAGTGTGAAGTGTGGAGTGTGAAGTGTGAAGTGTGGAGCGTGAAGAGTGCAGTGTGACATGTGAAGAGTGCAGTGTGGATTGTGAAGTGTGAAGAGTGCAGTCTGAAGTGTAAAGTGTGGAGTGTGAAGAGCGCAGTGTGAAGTGCGAAGTGTGGAGCGTGAAGAGCGCAGTGTGAAGTGTGAAGTGTGGAGCGTGAAGAGTGCAGTGCGAAGTGTGAAGTGTGAAGTGCGAAGAGCGCAGTGTGAAGTGTGAAGTGGGAAGTGTGGAGTGTGAAGGGTGAAGACTGGAGCGTGAAGAGTGCAGTGTGAAGTGCGAAGAGGGGCACCAGGTTCGCACAAAGCACGCACGCACGGGCCTGGCTGGCGCACGGCGCAAGCAAGTTCTATAAATGAAAAAGGTCTTATACTATATCCCTAAGGCAACTTCCGCCCCGCCTCGTGCGGGAACTACTGGTACCAGGATGATTGAATACAATAGGTGCAGATTGTAAGAAGCTGTCAACAGAAATGAGCAAGCTAACAACAACTTTTAGCGGACACCTTGAGCCAAATGTTATTGGCCAAGTAAAGTTGAAAGACCTTACTCCGGATTTCAGGAGTATGGAATTTAGTTATCATTGTAGATAACCAATTGGATATTCTATTCCACATTAAATACCGTTGTATACTTTACAGTCAGTGGCAACTACTACATATCACATGCATGCACTGCGTAGGGTATATTCGAGTAATTTCTACTCTATGATGTAATATTGTGATAAAATATCAGGATATAAAGGATATATTACGATGGATCCAAAACTCGGAAGACCAACCGACTGACCTGCACCCGGTGTCCGATGTTGACAACCACCAGTCTTCACCCGTTTAATTTGCTAATTTCCCGGCGACTCACATCCTCCTCGGCTTCTTCACTGTAGCCTTCTGCCACCCATTTTTCCAGCCCCTTTTGCACGTCGCGGTCTGCCAGGGCAGAATGCACCCGGTCATACACCCGGCGCCGCTGGCGGGGCCCCAATCCAACGGCAGAGCCCAGCGCATCCATTTCAGCCTCCCATGGATATGCTGGGTATACTACCATGCAGTCCAACAAGGCTCAATGATGCTCAAGCATCTGGAATAATGGGTGGTCATTGTGCCGGTAAAGCGATAATCAACCACATAATTTTAAGGTTAAGTATTTACCACGGGGGTCATTTCGCGGAAAAAAGGTCATTTGCAACGCGGGATTCTTGTAAACCTGCAGCGGAGCACCAGGGCTCCAGGGGAAGGGTTGTTTGAAAGCGGCCCCACCTTCAAGGAGGCCCCGCTGTAGCCTTCTGCTCTAGCAGACTTGATGGCTTTTCTGACTCCCTCATCTNTCATCTGCAAGGGCTTGATGGACGACCTTCTTCAACTCCAAATCGACCCTTAGGTTCAATTTTTTAGAACACCCTAGGCAATGGCAGTCCCCAAATGTTCCCCCCCCCCCCCAAAAAAAAAAAAATCACCAAACAGCTGCCGCGGTGCTGCGGGGCCGCCCTTTCCATCAATTTTTGCCTGACGGATCCACCAGAGCTGACCAGTTCCTTCTGAGCTGGAGCATCACAGTCACCACCATCCCAGTCACAGGCTGAATTGTTGCACGCAGGTAGACAAAAACCATCAGTGATGAAAGCCTTCTGACATCCTGGGGCACACAGATCACAGTCACCACCATCCCAGTCACAGGCGGAATTGTTGCAGGGAGCGTCACACCAACCATTCGCGACGAAAAACTGCTGACATCCTTCGGCACACAGATCACAGTTGCCACCATCCCAGTCACAGGCTGAATTGTTACAAGCAGGTTCACAAAAACCATTTGCGACGAAAGCCTTCTGACATCCTGGGGCACACAGATCACAGTCACCACCATCCCAGTCACAGGCTGAATTGTTACACGCAGGTTCACAAAAATCATTTGCGATATTGGTAGTCGGACATCCTTCAGCACATTGTGGTGGGATACAAGCCGAAAGCTTGCGTATAGTGCTGGAATCTATGCGGTCCACTGGACCCTTCCCTGCCAGCACTGCGTCCACAGGCGTGAAGCCGCAGCCCACAGGAGGGTTGAAGTCTGCAGGGCGTTGCAAAGGCGCAGCGGGGCACGTACAGGTCTCACAAGAAAAGTTGCCTTCATCTTCACCTCAGGCTGGCAATTGAGTCAGGCAAAACTAGACTGGCTCGGGGATTTCGTCAAAAACACGTTGCCCTTTTTGAGGGCAAGAGACCTGACTAGCAGGGCCTTGGTCAAATGAACGCTTTTTAATCCAACAAACTCCTTCTTACCATGAACCGTTTTGGGGTTAGCAAAGGGCATCCCCGAGGAGAACGTACGTATGTATGCCTGTTCTGTACTGTCCGTACTGTATCTAGGTGAGACCGAAATGCTGCCGTGGGACAGTTGATGCAATCGCACACACTGTCGTTGAGAATCGACACGGGCTTGCCGCACTCCACCCCTGGACAATAGTAGAGGCACTCCTGCGACACCTTGCGCAAGAGACATCTTGAAGAATGAAACTCTTGAAACGCTATAGGTTAGCATGGCGCTCTACCACGTTTTCTTGACCCCTCAAACTTGGAATATTTGACCACAAATTGGAAATTTAATGCCTAAATTTGGGGACAATAATTGCCCAAATAAGGGGACAATAATTCACCAGATAAGGGGACAATAATTCCCCAAATAAGGGGACAACAATTCACCAAATAAGGGGACCATAATTCACCAGATAAGGGGACAATAATTCACCAGATAAGGCGGCAATAATTCACCAGATAAGGGGACAATAATTCCAAATAAGGGGACAATAATTCACCAGATAAGAGGACAATAATTGCAAAACAGCTTCTAAAGAGATAGCCCAAAAACGTGCTAGAGAGACATGCTAAGCTATAGGGGACGTTTGATGATAGCCTTCATTGGCCTCTACTTCTCTTCTTTGACTGTGCAATGTGAAACCATCTTGTGTTTGAGTATGTTCTGTATGTTGCAACATGTTGCAACTATCCAATTTTTTGGGCATCTGACTAATCTTAACATTCGTCTACTCCCCAATACTTGGGCCAAGGCTTCATCCACCCCTGCCTGCCCAATGAGCAAGGGATCTCCTCCAGTGCATTTCCCCGTGCAGTCAGTGGGTGCACCACAGCTGGGACAGGGACAAAGCAGGGAATTCACACCGCCGGGGCTGCAGAAAATGGAGGAGCTGCAAATGTTGTCAATACAAGCTTCAGTGGACTCGTCCCTGCCTCAATCAGGCGCAAACTCACACATTGGGAGATTGGAGAAGGCGCCGAAAGGGAAAGGTGGTGATAGGTGACAATGCCATGGCACGAGAACACATGAATGAAGATATATTAAGATATGAAGCTTCTGAAGTAGGAAGCATGGTGGGATGCTATCGCAAGATATCTACGCAAGATCTCTTGAACATATGTATACTGTATGCCGCATGCCCGTGTACCTCATGCATACTCTACCACATGACCTTGAAAAAGGACCTCTGCAGGATCTCCAAAGAAAGGTCCCAAACTGAAACACGAGGCTCCCATACGAAACTACCTCCAGGACTACTAAAATCGGCGTTGCGGACCCGAAAACGAAGCCATTGTCCTCACTTCCCCTTTGATGTCACAATTCCAGCACAACATGGGTTAATTTGAATGTTGTCGTTTTCTGGCAAGCATTCGCAGGCGCTGCCCCTGGTGTGCAGTTCGGAGGGGGATCTTGCGCACTGTGGAAAAAAAAAACTTCAGAGTGACCACGCAGTCAGACGAAATCTAATTTCCCCCCTATCTGCTCCATGGTGCTGGGATTTTAGCTAGATAACTGGGCGTTTTTGGAATATATACTGAAAATTACCTTCTTCGAGTGATCCCCACCCTGACACACCATTCTGACATAGTTTCTCACAGACCGCCTGGAAGTATATATGGCATATATATATATATATCATCCGGCATTCTATGTCTGGCATCTTTTCAGGCATTCATTCTGGCATTCTATCTGACATCTATTCTGCCACTGTCTCTGGCATTCTAGCTGGCAATCTATCTGACATCCCGTCTGGCATTCTCGCGATATGGCGGTCGGGCCCACGCACACTCCGCCACCAGAGTGGCCGGGTCCAGGCGCACTCCACAGCCTCCTGAGCTCGCGATATGAGGTTCGGGTTCAGGCATGGCCCACAACATCCGGAGCTAGCAGAGGAGACACGAGAGGGACGAAGTAGGCGAAGAAGGCAAGGAGTGGAAGGAAACTTTGTTGAAATCTCGAGACCCTCACCTGGCCTGGCAGGTGGGGAAAAGTGTAAATCATGACGCATCTGGTCACTTCCCTACTCTAATCGAACGGGCCAGACGGGCCGTACGTCTTCCTGACTGCTCACTCTCTGTGTGTGTGTGCCTTTGCCTAGTTTTGCCTTTGGGGATCCAAAGCGCCGTGGTTTTGCAGTTTTTCTGTGCCCTTTGTTGCGCAGTAGTTTCTGCAGACAACTTTTCCGGACCTTGGTTTCAATTGTCGGCCCAAAGAGCCCCAAACTCCCAGGCTGGTGCTCCTGCCTTTGCATGAAGAATAGGCAGCCATTTTTATCCATTTTTAATAGTCACAAGATCCAAGTATAATATAAGTACCGATGGCAACTAGTTTTCACATATCTTTGCAAGTCACACCGGTTGTCATTCAAAGCCGCGAAAGGAATGGTGCATCCAGGCTGTGTGGCTGGAAAGCCGCTGTCTGCGGGATAGCCAGGGCACTGCACCATATAATCGATTTTGATCTGCTCGCCAAAGCAATTGGACTGCCTCTGACGCGTGTAGCGTCTCTCATTATATCTGTCAAAAATAGAGAAACGGAACACTACATTCTGAATACAGGTGATCACTTCTCCGCAGCCGGATGAGCAATTGCTGCAATCCCATGCTTCTTCGTCCTCGCAATTAAGGCAATCACAGAAGTTGTCGTTCACCGCACTCATCGGGATGTAGCAAATCCCAGACCCAAATGTGCACTGAAAGAGTGCATACTCACACGGATAGACCCACAGATAATGGCAGGTCTTGTTTGTGGGGCATCCAGCAGCGCAAGTCTCACAGGTCCAATCGTCTTCATCAGAACAGTCTGGGCAATCACAGTGCCTGTCATTGAGGCTGAAAACACTGATCGTGCAATTGGTGCCTGGGCAGGTGAAGAAANGTCCAATCGTCTTCATCAGAACAGTCTGGGCAATCACAGTGCCTGTCATTGAGGCTGAAAACACTGATCGTGCAATTGGTGCCTGGGCAGGTGAAGAAAACATCGAAGCAATTCTTGTGCCGGTTGCCGCANATCACAGTGCCTGTCATTGAGGCTGAAAACACTGATCGTGCAATTGGTGCCTGGGCAGGTGAAGAAAACATCGAAGCAATTCTTGTGCCGGTTGCCGCAGACCTCTGGACACATGCAGGTGTCACAGTTCCACTTCTCCTCGTCGGCACAGGTTCCCGGGCAGTCGCACACGTCGTCGTTCACCAAATTGAAAGATAGGATTGGGCCGAAAGGGTCAAAACCATTTGGTGAAGCCGGTAAAGTGCAATTTCCCGGAGGTGGACATTCGAAGCGAGGGAGTTGTAGAGAATACTGCTCTTCCAGACACGTAGAAGCAAGTACACCTCCATGGTATGGCCGTCCAACTCCAAAAACCAGCCAGACAGTCAGACATCCGGTTCAATTCTGAGTGGGACATCCCTATATACGGATCTGACCCCCAGCTGGGGGTTGCATCGAAAGCATCTGTAAAGACTGGATAGCAAAACTCTTGAAGCACTGTGGACTAATGGTTTGGAACTTAATAAAGCTCCGTCTTAAGTTCAAGATAAATCATTTCTAAGTTCGGGACACCTTGTGAAGCATCGTCTTTCATCGTTTTTGATGCTTTGCCTGTTTGATTTGTGGACACACTGTTTGGGGAAAAAAATGGTCATGGTCATTTCAGTTTATAGTACTCATCAGAAGTCCTTTCAGTGCCACGGGCCTCCAAGTTCGTAGAGCTGGTGGCATGCGGTAGGACATGTGCAGACGTCACCTGGTTGCTGAAGCGCCACCCATCTGAACATGTTCGCAACATGTTTCTTCGCCCCTAAGGGATGGAAAAAAAAGGGGAATCTTAGAAGCCCAACTGCATGGGTCGAATTTGGGCACCCCAAATGCTGGATCTAAACAGGTAGCAGTCAAACATAGCCAGTGGGACCAATCACCCTTTTGAAAAATCGGCTATACCCGGCTGCTACAACCGGCTAACCAGTCACAATTGACCGGAAACTCCTGGCCAGCAAAACTTTGTCGCGGCTCTTCGTCCGCACATGTCCATGGACAGTCGCAGATCCCATTGTTCACTCGGGACTCGGGTATACTGCACCGGCCGGGGTAAGGGGGAACTTCTGGACAGTGAAAGACTCCAATGGAAGGATCGCAGGAGTAACTGGAAGGGATGCCACAAAAAATCGAACAAGAACCTCAGCTTCAATGGTGAAACGTGAGCCTGGCGTTCTGTGACGTTTTGGGCAGGAGTTTCCGAATCTACTGAATCAGATTCCGAAGTTTTCATCTTGAAAACAGAAAACCGAGACCAACAAACCAAAAAAAATTATCTATGCGCACCGAAAGATGAGATTCAACTGCATTCCCCATAGCGACAAACACATTCGCCTGCTTGACAGACCAACTAAGGTTAAATTTTTCCAGAGAACAGTTTTCGCAACTGTAGTTTGTTTCATCTGCGCACGTCCCAGGGCAGTCACACCGAAGGTTGTCTACTAAACTTTTGTTGATGGTGCATCCAGAAATGCCGCCATTCGGGTCAGGGCAAGTGAAAGCATCGGTGACAAGCCCCGTCCCAAGGCAGGCTTGGGCACGGAATTGATTTGACTGAGGATTACGACATCGAAGGTCCGGACAAACATCAGGATTTTCCGCAAAAGATAGCAAACCAACCCCGCAATCCTCACAGCCGTGAAATTCTTCGTCTTCACATGTTGGGCAATCACAGTAGTCGTCGTTCAAGAATGCCTTGGGGATCCAGCAGGTACTGTTGGGGCACTGGAACTCCGGTGTCCGTGGTACGACCTGCTTGTTCGCCAATCTGATGGATGGAAGGATGGCCACAAGTTCTGGAGGAAGATTCAGGAAACCCGTGGACCTGTCGTAACCAAGTGCAAAGGTGGCGTACCTTGCCATCGGGACCCGGCCGGACCCGAAAATGATGCCCTGTGATCCCGGCTGCGATGATCATATTATTTGTATCCATGTCCCGGGCTCATCACCCTTGAAACCAACAAGCAATTTTGGGTTTCATCAAGCCCCCTCCCTATCTTTGGATTATTGAATCATCATATATGTTTTAAGCAAATCCACCAGCACCAGCCAAAATATTCAAAAATGATCTGAGGCGCTCACAAATCAACCAATCACTTCGGATGTCCATACATAGCTACTAACAAACCGCTATATAAATAATTTTTGTATATATACCAGCACCCTCATTGTGACCTTTTGATATATCTTAGACATCAAAGGGTCACTTAGCCAATCAGTCACATATCAAAGGGTCACCTAGAAGTAGTTGGCATATATCAAAGGGTCACTCAGAATATCAAAAAGGTCCCTTAGGAAATCTTGGGAATATCAAAGGATCAATCTGGATTGAAAATGGTGCGTAGTGGACTTGAGCAAGGGTTCTTAAAACAAGGATGTAGGGACGGTTTGGGAGTAGCGACGGTCCATGCAAATGTTACGGATGGAAAAAAAACATCAAAGAAGAGGAAAACCTTATCAAAAACTACGCATGCACTTCAAACCTCAGTCAAAGGAAAATTCTGCATATGCTGCACGAAGCATCCATTTTGAAGGAGATATCGCTGTGCATGAATGAAGGAATAGAGGCATAAAAGTGTCAAAGCGCGGGGAACAAAAATCGGCGGGGATAAACAATTGAGTTGAAATTACAAAAAAAAACATGAGGAAATTTACTGGGATTAATGGAGAAAACATGAGAAAACGAATGAGCAGACATCCGGGACAACAACTTGTTAAAAGTGCACCCAGTGGTTCTCTAGAAACAGTGAAATGCACATGCCAGGCAGTGATGTATAAGATCCAGATGATATCAACTGCGCATAGATTTTGCATGAGCCCTCCAACATACGTTTTCGTTATTGGTTGCTATTGCTCTCAGTTCTGCAGAGGTTTTGCGCCGGTTCTGAATAAGGATTGGGCAACATGGGGAAACACGCGTCCTTTCTCTGCAACTGTATTCTACAACAGTGACGTGCATAGAATGCAAAACTGCGTAATTTTAGTCAGCCAAATACATTCAGACAGAGGTTAAGCAGAACTTTTACCACGTTGCAGTTAGCATATTGCCTGTGCAGAACTTTCTCAGAAATTAAAACCGCGCGAACAAATCATAATCTTACGGCTACGCAGCTTCTATGTTTTTGCTCTCAATCCTGTACTAGATTTTACTAGGTAAATTGAACTTTCAGTTGTGTTCTCCTTTGCCTTTGACTGTTTCTTTTTGATCCTGTTGCTGTTCTTTAAGTCCTCTCTCTCTCTCTCTCTAAGAAGTTGCTATTTGTTCTGTTGTGTTTAGTCAATGCCTGTGTCTTTTCTCTTGTTCTTTGCTCATTGTTTGACACCTATGTCTTGTTGTCAATTAGTTTGTGTTTTTTGCTTAATCAAATTCCTCTTTGTTCAACGCCTCTTTTGGATTCTTTTGGTATTTCACATGTGTTTCTTTCCATGTCTCATGTTCTTTGAATCACATGTTTCTTCCTGCTTTTGGTACATGTCAAGAAATTATTCTTTCATTTTTTATCATTTCCTCCTCAGGTCACAATCAGTGGTCATCAGAAAATTCAAACTTGCCCAACCCAGGTGAAAATAGATGATTAAACACGAACACATGTTTGGTAATTTCAGCTAAGCTCAATGACGTTGAGATTTCCATCAGCTATAGAAATCAAATCAAAATAGCGCGAACCATGATGAAATCACCTTGGCGCGGAAACTCATCAGATGGGGGATGGCTACAAACACGCATCTTCACCAAGAATGCCCTTTCATTTTTGACTAATGATTTCCGTCTGACCTGTTGCTCATTTTCTTGCAGTCATGATCATGTCCGCCTCCCTTTAATTCGGTCAGGGGCCCTTAAACCGGACGAGCAACACATCCTGCAGATTTGAAGCGTCAATAGATTTACCAGAAATTGAAAGACTCTCCTTTTGAGCACTTTTGGGACACAGGAATGACACGCATCCCCTTTGATATTGAAAGTGACCTTTTCGAGATTTGAAAGTGACCTTTTTGATATTTAAGACTTACAGAAGGCCTATTTGGTGGTTCAAATTTTCATACACACCCCCTAACCAAAACCCTGTGAGTTTTATCCGTGAACCACCAAATAGGCCACTACATATAATTTTAACATAATCAATAATACAAATCATAACAACAAAACAAAACAAAAGAAACTCAAACAACCTAATCAACACAATAGACAGTAAAAAAGATAATACCAAAAACCATAGCAACATAAAATCTAATAATTTATATTATTAGATTTATGTAATTTAATTAAATAAACTATCTATATGTTCCTTTATCCCTTCCATATCACAATATTTTTTATCATCACCAATCAGGTCATCAACATATTCAATAAGAAACCATTTCAATAAATCCCTGACTACATAATCCCTGTTCCTGAATATGTAACAATTATTATTACTACTTAAAAAGAAAAGGCTGAATGTTTTAAGAAGTTCTCTTTTAGAATGACAACCCCAAACAAGCAATTTGATAATATCCCTATCACTCTTACAATATGACTTCAATGCCAGTAAGTCCATTTTGTTAAACACATATTTGTCTTTTACCTTTTGCTTGTCAAATATTCTATCAATTTCTTTTTTGAACTGTTTGCCACTTCTGTCATTACAGTTCTGATGTGTAGATAGGAATGGTTTTTGTAAATTCTGAAAAACAATAATTGTAATTGAAGTTTTGTATAGTCATCAGGATTACCCATATAATACATAAAAAAGTGTTCTTCATTTTCCTTCATCCATTCACACCTCCAACAATCATTAACATATTCACCAATCATATTACAAACATTAGCAGGTAAAACATTACACAATGCCAACTTTTTATTACACCTCCTCATTTTACATCTATCACATCCCTCATAATTAAACTGGCTCATTTCTTCCTACTTATATAAGGTAATATCTCTTTAAGCCTTTTTTCTCTAAAAGAAATATTATTATTGTATTTTCAGTGTATCCTTCAAAAATTCAGTGTATAAAAAATTATCATCATTGTATAAAAAATTACCATTGTATTTTCAGTGTATCATTCAAAAATTAAGATTATTCTTAACCATAAAATCTAATATTTTTTAATATTAGGTTTATGTAATCTATTTGTATTCTTCTGTAGCAATCTTAATACTTATATCCATACAAAAGTCTTTTGCCAAAATATCATCAAGTTCATAATTACAAAACTGTTCTATTTTAGCAAACATATTTCGCTGAAGATGCCATAAAGCATCAAGCAATTTATCATCATTCCAAACCTCATCATAGGAAAGGACTGCAGGTTCTTCAATACCAAAATCTAACCTTCTTTCATAAGGTCTGTTTTCTTCATAGTCATACCTACTTTTTCTCTCTACAAGACTTTCAACAAACAATTCAATATGACATTCCATATTGGGCTGTAAGTAAATTATGCTACTTTGTTTGATGTATTCCCTAATCTTCTCTTTTTGTTTCATTATAAAACTCATCACATATTTAATTTCCTGACATTTAGGTTTAATAACATACCATATACTCTCTTCAATATTGTTGTCATCATCCTCAATACAAGTATTCACTTCTCTTAGTTGAGGTTCATAGTTTCTTTGTATTTGTTTTAAAACACTGTTATGCTTAAGTCTCAAATCCCTTGGTTCTCCCAACAAATATGATGATATGTTTAATACAGCATCAACTGGCAAATGTTTCAAATATTGTGTCATTCTCTCTCTACTTATATAAGGTAATATCTCTTTAAGCCTTTTTTCTCCAAAAGAAAAACTATTATTGTAGCCCATTGTATCGCCAATACCTATGAATGGAGTTTAGGATAAACTCAAAGAGTTTATCCATAAACCCACATCCCAGCAATGGTAAAGCCAATACATAAAAATAATTGAGAAGAAAAAACATAAAATCTAATATTAAAAATATTAGATTTTTGTAATTTAATTATGTATTTAATCTCTCCATTCACCTATAAATCCCAGTCTAATTTCACAATATGTTTAAAATTCAGAAATATTAAGACTTTATCATCATAAGACATACTCTTTTGTTTATCCAGTAAATGATTTAAAACAAGTAATAAGGTTTGATAGTTGTTTTGTAATGTTTTAGTGCCCCCTCTTTCATCAATATATATACCGTTCCTTTTCACTATCTCCTCATCAAATAAATTTTCATAGGTTTCTTTTATCCAGTCGTGGTTTGGTGTGCCATATTCTGAAAACTGGTCAAAGTCTTTTTCTTGTTTCAAAATCAACTCATTAGCAACAAAATTATATGATGGATAAGGGTTGTTTCTAACAAACTTTNATTCTGAAAACTGGTCAAAGTCTTTTTCTTGTTTCAAAATCAACTCATTAGCAACAAAATTATATGATGGATAAGGGTTGTTTCTAACAAACTTTCTCAATTTCTCCCTGTCTCTTTCTAATTCTTTCTCACTTGCTCCTATCATCGGCATATCACTCACTAATATGTAAGGTAATATCCCTTTAAGTCTTTTTCCCCTAAAGTTAAATTTTCAGCAATTCAAACCGCATCAACGGTCTTGAATAATCAGTTAATTTATAATATGTTTGATTTAATTTTTCAAATATTTCTTCTACAACATATTCACCTTTCAAAAAGTGGCTGGTTCTCTCTTTTTCAGTTATTAACTTTTTCCTCTTAATCTTGNATTTAATTTTTCAAATATTTCTTCTACAACATATTCACCTTTCAAAAAGTGGCTGGTTCTCTCTTTTTCAGTTATTAACTTTTTCCTCTTAATCTTGACCTTATCTCCCACATTCAGCTCAGGATACAATTTGTTTCTCTTTGCTTTTNTATTAACTTTTTCCTCTTAATCTTGACCTTATCTCCCACATTCAGCTCAGGATACAATTTGTTTCTCTTTGCTTTTATTGACACATTCACTTTAGATTTGAATTCATTTTCTTTCTTTCTTGCTTGATTTGGTGTCTGATTTGTTGCTGAATGGACGTCTTTATTATTATATGTGAGCATTATTTCTGTGATGTAGTCCGTCCATTGTATATGTTGCTTCCCTTTCTTTTCATCTGCCTCAACTCTTTTGAATAAATTTTCTTTGAAAGTCCTAATAAATCTTTCCGCAAAAGCTGGATGACCTCTTGTCCTATACAACTCAATGCCTTCACCTTCCACATAGTCTTTAAAATCCTCTCCTGCTATTGCTCTCTCATCATCTGTATAAATCATTTTAGGCTTCTTACCCATTTTCCCTAATGCCTCTTTAGTTGCTTCAAGGACATCCTCACCATTCTTAGTTTTGATAGGTATTACAACCGCATACTTGCTCAAAACATCAATGGCTACAAGTCCTCCTCTAAATTTTTGTTCCTCATCAAAATCATAATAACCCATAAAGAACAAGTCAACCTGATATGTATGATTATTGGATGGTGCTACAAATGAATTATACCCTCTTTGTTTTGCTTTGACCTCAACATTTTCTCTAAAGAAATCTTCAACATCTTCTTTTTTGATTGAAGGGTCTTTCTCTCTGGCATCTTTAAGTGTAGTCTGCTTTGAGCCATAACCCGCTCTGTCAAAATATATATCATTGATTATTTTTTGTTTTTCAGCCAACAGTAATGGGTGCAATTGCTTTTACTATGGCACAGTTCATTGTCTAACCTTTGTGCAGTAAAATCACTATTCAATCTTCCATTTTTGATTTTAAAATCAAACCAAGTATTACACTTCTGACAGTTTGAATGTATCCTTTCTAAACACCAATCTACATCAATATAATCACCCTCATCTATTTCTCTACCTTTATCTCTATCTTGATTTTTGTATCCTTCAATTTTATTTTCAAAATATCTTTTATACATATTTGCTTCCATTTCTTTATCACATGTTTTGTTCTTATAAAACTTCACCTTCTTAAAGTCAACACAGCGGGTAATAGCAGTGTAAAGCCACTCTCTACTTACATAATTTAAATCCCATTCGTGTATCGTCATAGTTTCTCGTATTGATGAACCTTGACTTGAATGTGTAGTAGCACAGTATAAATATATGAAGATGTCATCTACCTTTTCTTCAGTAAAGACTTTTACATCCTTCTCATCAGATATATTTTGCAATGTAAGCATTCCACCTTCAATCTTTTTAATACAATATCTTATGTTAATATTAATTCTTGGGTCTCTCACCCACTTTCTGGCAATCAATATCTCCCCTACTTCATACTTATCCTTCTTACCCAATCTTTCTCTTATCTCACTTGCCACATTTCTACATCTGATATTTCTATATGCTATGTTGTGTTCAGAAGCCATTATGTCATCAGTAATTTCAAAATATTTATAGACTATCACCACCAAAGGTAGAAAATACACCCAAAAGTCATCATAAATATCACTGATAATCTTTCTATTTCTATCACCTTCTTCAGTATCCTTAGCACCCACCCTTTTACAAATAGTAAGGTAAATATTATAAGGACAAATCACATCAACACAATGATTGGCATACTCCTCCTCATTTTGGCAGTCAGTGTGCTCTTCAAAGCAGGGAAGTTGCTTAGTATCACCGGTTAGTATCCTAATCTTATCAGGATTATTGAGACAAAATAATCTAATCCTATTTTTGATATACAGATTGACCATAAAGACTTCATCAAAAACAATGACATCATACATAAAATAATCAAAAATTGGCAACTTACCATTCTCATCTTCTGATACTGCAATTGAAAAGAACTTGTTAAAAGTAGTTGCTTCTAATCCTTCACATCTTTTTTCTTGAAGTTGCCGGTTATTAGGCATCACAAATAGCATATTGAAATTCATTTGTGAAAAGTATTCACCTATGGCACTCTTACCACATCCAGCATATTTAGCTTTAATAATCACCGGCTCATTGACAGCCAAAATCTTTTTACAAATACTCTCTCTATCCCATTCATCCTCAATAAAGATATTTTCATTTTTAAGTTCAGGGATTTCAATTAACTCATTGAATTTAAATCTATATTCATCAGCTGGAAAGTTTATTGTCTTGCCTTCCTGTATCTTCCACTGCCCTATTCCAGTCCCGACATCCATACAACCCTTCTGCCACTTTTGTAAAAATTTATATCCTTCAACCTTATCCAAATCATCACTATGAATGGTGAAGGCATCAGATTTGACACTATAAACTCTCACATTGTTTTCTTTCNAATTTATATCCTTCAACCTTATCCAAATCATCACTATGAATGGTGAAGGCATCAGATTTGACACTATAAACTCTCACATTGTTTTCTTTCATTGTCTCATAGGCTTCATACATAGTTATGTTATGATATTGCAATAGTAAGTCTTTTACATAGCGAAAACCATTCAGCAACTTCTTACTGTCAGACACATTCAGTATGTAATATGTGTTTCCCACATCTTTTGTATCTATATATGCTCCATTATCATCTTCTACAAGTTCTTCTTCTTCTTGACTGATGGCATATATCCTACCTCCACACAAGTGCTGATAATAACAGGCTTCCCTCAATGAATTAAATATGTTGCTTATTTGTCCTTTATTGCTTGACTTCTCCAACAACCCAAAGTTAATATTAGCAATGGTTTTTCTACATTGCTTATCCAAGATTTCATCCTCACAAGATTTTGCCTTCCATAAGGCATCAATGATTTTCTTATAATTGACTTTCATAATTTTGCTGGGTTGCTTGTAGTAGTGGATTTTAATTTCAACATTTTTATTCAACAATTTCATCAGAAATTTTCCATAAACCAAANGACTTTCATAATTTTGCTGGGTTGCTTGTAGTAGTGGATTTTAATTTCAACATTTTTATTCAACAATTTCATCAGAAATTTTCCATAAACCAAATTAAATTTCTTGTTGAAAAAGATGTTGCCCTTATCCACTTCAACCAGATACAATGTCAAACAATGAAATGAATTAATATGTTCCTCCTTATATGTTTTCCAGATATCAAACTCATTGAAAACTGGTATTTTTTTTTATCTTACCACCGGCATTTGTAAAAGCCTTGTTTTCATCAATTTCCCTTAAATGTTTCATCTTAACATCATTATTAAAATACCCTGAAGGCACTATAGTCCTACACTCATCCAGTATCTTGACATCAACTTCACTGTATTTTGACTTATGGTTTTCTTTGAACATAGCCCTGTTGAAATTGAACATCTCTTCAGTCATTCTGTTATACATCTCTTCATTACTTGCTATGACTTCACTATGAACAGTTTGCTTTGACAAATTCTGTGCTANTGAACATCTCTTCAGTCATTCTGTTATACATCTCTTCATTACTTGCTATGACTTCACTATGAACAGTTTGCTTTGACAAATTCTGTGCTACAATGTTGTGATGAACAGTCTTTTTCAACTTCTTAAATCTGAACCTTACCTTAATTTCACTAATCATCCCTATCTGATACTTCACATAAGGCTCATACTTTGCTGACTTCAACTGATGTAATACCTTAGCCATATCATTATCAATCTGTATCAGGTTATACTTATCTTCATCAGTCATCTTCAGTAGTTCATCTACATTATCAAAGGCTTTGTATTTCAATGGTTTTTCTGTATCCCTTATGTAGTAGTTCTGAGTTATATTGAACTCAAATTTTTCAACTTCTGGTTTTTGACACAAACTATTCAAATCAAAATTGATAGTGTAGATGTGGTTGNNNATTTTTCAACTTCTGGTTTTTGACACAAACTATTCAAATCAAAATTGATAGTGTAGATGTGGTTGTTCTTCACTAATGCTGTGAAGTTTTTGTTCCTGAAATTTGTTGAATTTTTAGGTGGGTCATAAGAACAAATCAACTGATTACAAAAATTATACAGCCTTGCTGGGATGTTAAAATGCTTAAATACAACTTCCATTTGATTTATGGATGCTCCCTTTTCTACAAACT
>BGPT01003113.1:31388-54713 GCA_003297045.1 Symbiodinium sp. clade C Y103 | reverse complement strand
AAGAAACAACCGTTAAGCTGCTAGCTCTTTTGAACCAACGCTGCAGAGTAGTCTTATAGTGTATATACATGTGCAGTTTGTGCGGAGAGTTTTTTACACTATATATGTGATTGTGCATATGAACATATATATGATGCATGAATAAGTGAATAAGTGTATAATTCCTATGTATGATGTTACTATCTTATTTGTATGTATAGCCATGTGTAGCATGTTTATGGGGTATATAATTATATACATAGAATCATCTGAAGGATAGGATGGTTTGCGGTTTACAGCTGGAAATGAACAGTTGTGACTCGCGACACTTCATCTGTAGTCCGATTGGGGCCTGAAACATTGACAAGTGCCATAATATAAAGACCAGGTAGCGCAACAATTGCCCGTCATGGAGTCATAGAGAATATATGATCAATAGTTCAACGCATGAACTAAGAAGTGGTTGTGAAGCACCTGCCGCAAGCAAACTCAAAAGCAATTACTGGCGACTCTCCAACAATCCAACCTGGAACCTCACCACAGCTGACCCAGCTGTAATAAAAATTGGGATGTCCTCAGCTTCAAGTGCCAGTTGGTTCACCCCCTTCATATTTTAAGTTTTTAATGGCTTCTCTCAGTCATAACGTACCAGAGTATATCACACACACAGATATATATATATATATATACATATTTATATATCATGATATCCCATAATCATCATGCAGTTATACAATTATTAGTCATTGATTGATGATAATGAATTTGATTCCCAAGGCCCCGCGGCGCGGCCTGCATGACCTTAGCTGAGGGATCCGGATGTAGGGCGCTCAAGGCCACCAGGGTGTCTGGCCGGATCATGGCGCCTGGAAGCCACTGGAAGCGCAGCTTCACTGCACTTCAAAAGCTACAAAACAAAAGAGGATCTGAATGGATCTGATCATATCTGATCCAACATTTGAAAAAAGAAGATGTTGAAGACATTGGAAAGGAATAGCTCATTAAAATTCATTAAACACATTGGAAGACCATGACTCAGCGAATCAGCTGTAGCTCCTTGACAAAGGAGGGACGTCACACTCCTGATCACCCCTGGCCTGATTTGACAAATACTCGATGTTTCCACAAGAGCTGCGCTCACCGATGCATCTCTGAAAAAGCAGAGGGGCCTGATGTTTGCAGTCAACTGTGGCTTGGCTGCATGGAAAAGCATTGGAAAAGCCCATCTTTCTGCTGTTCTCTTGTTGGTTGCCGGTCTTTCTGCCTGTTCCACCCCAAACATATACTCCAGCAGCGAGCAGTCTATAGAATCTGTTGTCCTGTGGTGGTTCAGTGAAAGCAGTGCATGAGATTTATTCAGCCTTGGCCTTGGCTTGAAGAAGCTGAGCGGCTGCGGCAGCAATTGATGGTAGACAGCCAATTGATGTTTGAGCCACGCATTAATTGGTGTTCATCATCATCGGAAAAGCCAGGGAACTGGGGGTGATATCTTGCATTGTTTAGTGATGTTTAATGAATTTGTATTGTATATGCTTCTGTTGCTGCCAAGAGATATACACAAAGCGCAAATTTGTGAAGGCGCCTCCTCAACCAAACAAAATAAGTGCAAAACTGGGTCCATTTTGCAGATTTGTGTAGGCAGCCATTCTGCAATTGATACTCTTGGACTCCATGGGGAGTTCACCATCCCCATACGCTCCATATGTATGAAGTATATAACCCACAGTTCGTCAATGTTTCGGGTAAATGTTGGTAAATCCAAACATGGGTGTGTCTGAACCTGAATGTAAATTATTACCCCACAATTTTGATGGTTGATATCAACATTTTCGATGATGTTCAATATTAGAATAGAATATAGCCAGCTGGAGGTAACTACACCCCATGTTCAGACACGTTGACACGCCCACAGCATCTGGGAACCAGTTGTGGCGTCACTGGGCTTCCGCCACCGGTAACGGTAGTTTTTCCCTTCAAACGGGTGGCAAAATCCAGCTCCGCACGCATCTCTGGCCTTGGTAACCACACATGGCACGTCTTTGGCGATATCTTCACCGGGTTGCACCTTACACCGGCAAATTCGTGACCTTTACCGTAGTAGGGGGTGAAATCACATATTTGGGGCTATAGAACGGGGCTGTTTAGTGTTAATGGGATTAATATGCAATACGTTCCACAGATACCGTCTGGACCTGCTTGGCACAGAATGTCAGGTGGCCAATGGGATCCCATCAAGTGCCACTGCTGGGTTTCCGGCTGAGCTCTGCTACCTGGGTATGCAAAGAAGTGATTCCAAACGCAACCACATCTTAATCCATATTCAGTTCTCGTTGAAGAAGAATTAGTGGACATCAAATTCTGAGGCAAATATACTGTGGTATTACGGTATTACCCAATAATTGACTTTATAATTGTGTTTTCCACCTTAGTTCCCCTTAGGAATCATCAAATTTGGACGACACTACTGGGAAATCTCATCGATCTCAGGAACGGATGGGCGGATGGCTGGAAGAAAGGAGCCTCCATGGGAAAACCGATGGAAATCATCTGAAATCCCACTCAAACCTATGGAAATAGATGGAAATCCTCATCAAGGGCTCCTTTCAGGCAGTTTTGGAGATGATGTTTCTTTTTGAAAGCTTTCCTGGTTTTTACGTTACATTCCATGTCGAGTTTCCGAAGTAATCTAAGGTACAGTAAAGTCACCTTTGCAGCTACATCTTCCGCTGGGAGGAAAGTCTTGCCATGCAGCCAAAGCAGTGCAGCACACTGCATGATTCACCTTTCTCATGTCAAATTTTGAGATTACTATGACCTGTCCCAGACGCAAGGAGTTGATATGCTATGCAAACTGCTTTAATTAATTAACCACCTCTCTGTGCCGCGTTGCATACTTCAACTCGCGAACGAAGCGCTGTCGTTGGGGATTGGCGGACCAGGCCTGAGGGCACAACAGGCATTTCTACCTGGTCAGGTCCTGACCCTAAGCCTGGGACATCAAGTCGTCATACAATCCAACTTGTCTTTGGCAAACTTAGCTGATTTCCAGCAGGTTTTCCGCATCGTAAAGTGCTTACACCAATGTGCCTCTTGGTTGCGGTGGATCCCTACCGCAGGCCTTGGTGAACAGTGGCGAACGAACATCCCCGTGGCGTCGATTGCCACGTAAAGGTATGATAAACACATGATAAAACATGACGAATGATATGTGAAAACATAAGATATATAAGATATGAACATATATATATATATATGATAATATATGTTAAACTATGATGATATGTGATAATATATGTAATAACAAATGATAATATATGATAAGATATGATACTGTGTGAACATGTGTGACTCCAATCGTGCTGATACAGCTGCTCATTGTAGCTCATGTGCTACGCCCATTCGTTGGGGTGGCAACTCATTGCGCAGCGCTCCTCTTCTACCGCTGGACACCATAGAGTCCGGCGTCTTCGGTGCGCCAGCAACGTGTTAGAAAGAGGCCAGAAGCAAATGCAAACTGCTTTTTTTTTTAGAAGAACCAAGTGGCTCTTTTGTTTATAAACCAACAAAGGAGGCGATTCTGGGAGAGCCCCCCCTACTGACCATGATCTTCAGCGACATGGTGGTGAGTTTGCTAACTGGCCGAGATCCATGGAAGCCACAATTACTCGGTGGATATTGGGCAAACCAATCCTGAGTCTACCAGCAAAGAAACTAGGACCCAAGTTCTCAATGAAAGTTTCGAAACAAAATTCATGAAACCGAGGATATCGCACTAAGAATCATTGAAGGAAAGGGCCACTTGAGACTGGTCTCTCTTCGAGTCAAATAGCGAGCATTGGGGTTCATGGCCACGGATTCCAGGAAAAGGGTGCACATCATGTCCATCAAACTCCACCATTGGTTGTTACAATGTGCCATGGCTTGAACCCAGTCCCTGGCTATGTCTCAAGATTGCCTTCAAACATGGTAGATGTCGGGTGGCACACAGTGGCAAGGCCAAGACATCTGATTTTGAGACACACCCAGGTGACTCAAACAATTTGGATTTCATGCAGTTCCGGCAGTTCCTTTGGACGCAACCAATTTTCATTAATCAAACAGCAACGTGCAACTTCAGCCTGGCAGGTGCATGTCGCAAACATGAGGACACTACAATCAGGGAAGGGATGCTGGCGAAAACTCACCCCGGGGAAGGTAGCATTGCGAGGTATGGACACCTATTTAGGTCACGATTGTAGACTATTCTTTCTTTACAGTATTTGTTGAGTTTTGACTCGCCATACTCTATAGATATCGCCTACATATTTATGTGCTTCACCCAACTGTAGCCCCGATCCTGCATGGATCTCAACGGAAAGAACTCCTGGTGCGTGACCAGCACGGCCACTGACCCCCTTCCCCTGGTCTTGGTGTCAACCCAGCGCACCGAATGACTTAATGAACCAAGAAATGCTTGATAGTTCTGGAGGTCTGGCTAAAGATGTTCAGTAGGCAAAACAAAGAAAGACTGGAACATTTGCCTATAGTACAGAGCGTGCACTATCTTCTCAAATGTTCTCACTCAAACAATCTACAACTCATGGATCAAAACATATGAGAGTTAGCCTGAAAACTGGGCATGCCCTCCTGTTTACATCGCACATTCAATCTGGGCGTCCAGACAGGAAGTTGAGATGGACAGTTCCCAAGCAAACGGGGCAACAAAAGTCAAAACAGAATACATCTTATATCTTCTGGTATAACAATATCGGAAAATATTAATAGACTGGACACATAATGTGATGAGAAGAATCCTAAAAGAGATGTGGTTTAAGTTGTGTCTTGATGACTTCATTCTCGAAAGAATGACATGAAAGATGCGACGGGAAGTTTATGATTGAACAATCTATAAGATTATGTAAGGTGTACAGTATGATAAAACTGTGGTGAACAATGGAAGTGATAAACATGAATGTGATGATGATGATGATGATGATGATGATGATGATGATGATGATGATGATGATGATGATGCTGATGATATATCAAATATAATTATGTGCCATCCCCCTTCTGTACATTCGCTCCCACCGGGTCCTCGTCAAGGTCCCACGGGCCGAATAGGGCGCTCTTCCTCGATTGGGTCATCAAGTGCGCACCATGAAGTCACCAAGAAACAATTCAATACATATTCCATATATCACATGATATCATATGCAGGAATATGCTGGGTTAAGTTATACATACATACACATAAAAAGTATGTGCATACATATATATATATATGTAATATGATGTAATACTGTGTGTGCAAATCAATTCAATAAATATGTATACATACATACATTTTATGTACAAGTTGCATAATATATAGTTATGGCCAACTAAGTGGGATGATCAAATTATCGTCCAAGTATTTTCAAATATTACGCATATAATCACATTTATAATCATATATATATATATACACATATTACTGACCAGAATGAGATTCAACGGGTGTTTCCAGCAAAAACCACTGCAGTCCCTCCACCATGCCTCAGGGCTGAGGTTTATTGTTACACTTATGTATCCCCCCATGTTGGCTTTCCATGCGCATCACCTTCAATATGCTCCCATTGCTTGACCATGAAACCAGCCATCATCATATCCTTTCCTGAGCCTTTCAGAATCAACATTCATCAAACACAGAGATATCAAGAGTTACCCTCTGGTAAACTAACATAGCTATAGAAAATAGCCCATTTATAGATGATTGATGGTGATTTACCGAATTATAAATGGTGATTTTCCATAGCTATGTTAGTTTACCAGAGGGTATATGTTGTTATATGCACATCTGGTGCAACTTGCACACAGTATCTCCAATCTCATCATGACACATTGGAGATCATCCCAAAGTCATGCGGATTTGTCAAGCGACAAAGCTATGTCTGAAACCACCAGTGGTTATGTAAATCCTCGTTGGTTATGTATATACATACGCCCATCATATCATAGGCTATCCCAATCTTAGGCCTCGATGGTGAGAATCCCAACTATATTGACTACACCAACCTGGTTCCCCAGATCATCATCGGTTATATAACAGTCATTTTATCACCATGTTAGATGGTTGAAATCCCGACTATGCCTAAGATTATCTAACTATGTAATATATATATATATAACATTATATAACCATTAATGCAATGATATTCCAAATAACTCTATCCCCAGATCTGGAAGGGCTGCCGTTGATGAAGGGTCCCCAACTTCAACCGCCAGTACCACCAAGCCTCGAAGTCTGGAACTTGTGAGCGGCACCGTAGAACTGAAGGGCAGGGGGGCTGCTGGCAAAAACATCAACATGTATCAGGTTGGTTAAGCCAACAGAAAACAAATGAAACAAATGAAACAACTGATGTCTATGAATAGATATATATATATAACGATGTTGTATATACATAATATTTATATATAGGTATATTCTCTATATATATATATGATAAGATTCTTCGCCTTAGGTTTTTGTTGGTTTCGACCCATGTCTTGCCTGGAGCCGCGGGCCGAGAAAGCACCACTGCTACCTGGAGGCGAGAAATGGCTCGACCATGGATCAAGGGGTCCATGGTGGGAAGGATATGTAGGTTATATCCTGAGATGATAACAAAGGATGATATAACATGATATAATATATATATATATATAACTGTAAAAAAACTGATGGATGCATGGGGTGACTCATAGTATAATCTGTACAATCCGCTGTATACTGTCCGTCTATTGTTGTGCATTTTAACTTCTGATGAGCATTCAAGGGGTTCAGCTCGCATTGGTCACCTCCCGCAGTGCTGGCCATACATTTGTAGTTGTGGTCAATATCACTATAAGATCCAACAAGTTTATTACACGATTTTAAAATAATCATCCTTTAGTTGCTGTTGTTGGCAATATGACTCTAGATTTTGACCTCTTGTGCCAATATGTAATCCTTCGATATGTCAGGTGATTAACTTAACTTACATCTAATTAACACACATATAAATATATAATGATATATATATATATATTATCATACGATTTATAATGATATACTAATATAGTCTAATATTACAATAATGATAATATACATATATATATATATATATATATCAAACATACATTCAAAAAACAATACGCTTCGTTGTTCCCAATAGTGCACCTCGCTTGAAACTAGCAGCATTTCGGCCGCACGCCTGTGATGCTCAGCCGCTGCAAGCGCCATTTGTCCAACAAGCCACGCGCCGCCTGGGCACGGAGGTCCTTGGGACACCTGTTGTGTGTTTCAGGGATGGTTTCACAACATCTATGAACATATTGTAACATATGATTACTGTATGTAATATAATGTAATATATAATTGATAATTACCATATGTTTAACTATCAACGTAAATATGCCATATGTTTCACCCAACATGCATCAAACAGAATTTGTTATTCAAAATTCAAAAAAGAAATCGCACATGAATAGATATAAAACTATTTCAAACATGAAGCAAGCTTAATCAGCATGATCTCAATTTGTACAATTTGAGGATGCATGTCGTCACCGAAGGACCAAATTCGCCATTAAATTCAGAAGTTGTCAAATAACGACTTGTGACCTGTCGTGTGCGTGAAGGCGTTTCACACTCCTGCCAAGCTTTAGGTAGCAGCCAGTACATGATACGACGTCAACTCCAATTGACCCCTGTAGTGGACCTGCATCAACATGATCATATCAATAGAATTTAGGGATCCTTGCTGTGGAAATTGGAAAAACTTTGCTTCTCCCTGCTTCTAGCTGCCCCGCCTAATTTTATAACCACAAAAGGTTCCATACTTTCACTGAGCTCTGTACTGCTTCTGCCCGGATGGGGTCCCTGGGTGTGGATGGATAAATTTGAAAACGTTGTTCCAGCCGCCACAAAGCATGAAGAAATCAATGGATTGACCTTTTTTGGATTTCCTGCAGATTTTCCCTCAACATCCCTCAATTGTGTGAAGAATGACCGCATCTGTGCAAAAACATCTAGCCAAGGATGAAAAACACCAGTTCAATTCTTCTTGGCCCGGTCGCATCCTGCTGCTCCTTGCAGCCACATTGGGATACGAACCCAGCCTGGGACTCGACGGCTCATAAGGATCGACCTGGCGCCGTGTGCAACATCTGCGGGTTTGGTTTTTTGGTGGTCTGACATCTAGAGCCATATGAATGAATGCAACAGAATGCAACTCAAACTATACTAAACAAATCTAGACAATGAACCATCCCCAACTATTACCATAAATGAGCAGCAACTGACAATCACTACATGGGAGTTGTGTATGGGCCAGGGAGGTGCCTCACGCAAGGAAGGTGCAAAGTCGAAGCGTGATGCCACCTGGCTGCCACGCTGCGTTTCGTGACTTCACTTCGTGACTTCACGAACCGTTTTTCTGGGGCCCTGAGGCCCTGAATCTTGACTGTGCTTGACTGTGTAGGCCATAATCATCTATGCCACCATGGACTCATCAAGTCAATTCATGTCTTCTTGTACTTTGCACGGTTAGCCGTGTCATGGCACATCAATGTCTAGACCCCACATCCCCAAATTCTGCATTGAACTACAGCGCCATCGCCGACCACAAGCTGCAGCCGCACCTCTTTCCCAGAACAGTGAAGAGTCAGCAACCTTGCAACGTGGACAGGCAGCTGTGTCCCTGGGCATACACATCCCAGTCAGAGACTTTATGTGTGTGTGTGTGGCAGCTCCAGCTCACGTGGAGACAAAAGGAAGTTAACACAATAGTTTGCAGGTAGCACAATAAAACCAAATGAAAACGATGGGACATGATGGGACATGGTGCAATCACCAGTTCACGCAGTTCACCAATATTCACCAATAGAAGTGTCTCTTCATCATGGTATCCCACAAGATCCGCCCAGGCACGTCCGTTCCACCACTTTGGTCTCTCGCAGGCCGTCGATCACCATGCTCAAACGCTGCTCCTGACCACAAACTGCTGGGTGAATAGGGGAATGGGAAGGTGGATGGTCAATTCTTATGGAGTCTGGAACAATTTCAAACATGTTCAAAGCTTTTCTGTTGGATCTGTGAACATCCGTGACCCACCTCCATACCCAACCATTTCCCCCGTCCAGGATGCTTTTTTCGGTCACCGGTGACCTTCCCTGAGCCACATCGGTGCCTAAGCGTTCCACCAGCTTGGTGATCAAGTGCCCGACTGGTTGAAGTGCACAGTAGCTGGCAAGCTGCCCAATTCGACATTCTCAAGTTACACACCAGTATCATGTTCCTTCTCAATCAACCATCCAAGTTGGTCTCCAACAAAACTCCAAAGGTTAAGAGATGCCTGGACTGCCAGTGCTGCAAGTCCCGAGACGCCGGCGCCAGCGCTCCAATTCGACCTTGGGAGGTCTCAAGCTTGCACAAAAATGGATTTTGTCCTATAGAAATCCCTTAATCCCTTCCCCCTAACAATTACCACCCAAACGAAACCATGATTTGGTAAGTATGGCATCTTCCTGGATCTTCAGTTTATTTCGTTTCTGGGGTCCATATGGGGGGATATACGGGGTATGCCATAAGATGAAGATTCTTTCATGGGATTACTATGGGCAGACCCGCCATCGCCCCATCCAGTGCCTTCCAGCTGATGCTGAAATTGCAGACCAGATGCCAAAAGAGATGCACGTTGCTTCTTCAATTGGCGGCGCTTCTTCTGCACCAATTCCAGCAAACCTGCTTGGGTCTGTCTTGGGCGTAGATCGCCAGTGAAAGTGGATAGCACCATCTCGAATTAGCACCCACAGTATCTAAAGTGAGGAATCCCTCCAACTGGGAATGAAAATTAGTACTAGGGATGGTTACTTTGGCCAACTCAGGGCTGCGCCGGGGCGCACTTTGCCCCTGCTGGCAACCCCCTGCCTTTCTCGTCTGGTTGTGGCTCGACCTCGGCTGCATCTAGCAAACATCCACATATTCAATCTCATCCATGTCCATGCCTGCATACTGTTTTCAATGTAGGCATCACATTCAAATCCCATTATGATCGTTGCAGATTCGGATGGGTATGAGATTCTCATCAAGGATCAGCTCTCATCATCCCCATTGGGTCCCATTAGCCCAAAGTGACTAACTGAGATGGTTTAAGCCTGTTTTTTGACCATTAACCACCAGGGATTTGTGGATTTTTGAGGGCTGCAACAGCTCAGGTCGCTCAGGGCTCAGACTCCAGGTCGCTGCGTCAGATCCGTCAGATCCCCAGGTGGCCACACCTATCAAAGGCCAGGGGCTAGATGGTTCCCAGAGGAAGCATAGATGACGAATCCTATGTTCATATGTGGTCAAAGTGATCACATACATAAAGTTTATAAATACATAAAGTTCATATTTATATAGTTATATTACATTTCTTATTTACACTCGGTATACGAATAGCAACCTGAATAGTGTAAAGTGCAAAAAAAATGAAGTCCAAACTCAGCACCGACCAACCAACTCCTCTTCAAGTCAGTGTTTCAATGCTAATGCTGCAGATTGCCAAATACTGATTATCCAATTGTGTTGAAGTTGCTGGATATCAACTTTGAAGCCAATTCGCACCATCTCATTGAATTGAAAATGCAGCAGCTCCCAAACTCAGCCAATGACATCAAAAGGATGACATGTTTTGCGATCCATCAGCATCCATCAACCCACCTGCGGCTTCATGGTGACAATGGATGCCGCCAGCATCTCTTCAATCTCTGCATCCACCACGGTGGCTTTGGAAGCTCCCTGGGCCCGGACTCATGCTCCAAATCACTTCATACAGCATCATACAGCAGAACATTGCATAACTACATCAATTCAAGAATCTTGGAATTTGATCATTATGAATTACATATGATTTATCAGAAAACCATGTCACACTTTTGTTTCAATATGCGGATGGCTTTGCAGGTTACCACTGGTTCCACTGGTTTCACGGATCCAGTCCCCTGAGGATCCACACAAGATCCACGAGATCTGCAGCGTCTGCCCTTGCCTGGCGGTTGACCACTTATGGCTTTGTCTGGGTACCACATGGTACCACCATATATAGGTTGAACAAATGGTGATGAACACAGGGCATACCTGTTGATATCCCCAAATTTGATGGTTTGTCATGGTCTATCACAATTTCCATTTTCTCATGTCATTTGCCATTTTGAGGTATACACCGGTTTCAGACACAACCACAGCAGCGATTGAAATGACATAATTAGTGGAGTTTGATGATAAAACAAGCAAATCAAAACATATCGGTCGGTTTAATGAAAAGGAGCCAAATTGGATATGTCATGAGAAAAACTTGGCAGAATTCACCAGGAACAAGAAGGTTTACAGCAGGGAACAACACCCTGAGTGGGGAACTTACTAATGATCAAACACATGATGATCCAACAATAGGACTCCTCTGAAAGGAAACACAAAAAAAAAAAAACTAATCCCTACTATCTTGAAAGTTCTTGACGAGCTATTGAGCTTTGAATCTTATCTTTGAGGCACCCAAATTCCCATTGTGGGCAATATTCACTCGCCCACAAGGTGGGCCCTAGGTATGAGCGTGTTTCTATAGCGTTTCTATTCCCATCTAACTCTAGTTATACCATACATAAACCCTAGTTAAGCTACTAGTAGTTGTAAACCAGCTCAGCTAACGATGGTGCACAGAGGTGACAGGATGCGATCACCCCTCCGTTGAAAACACCTGTGGTGAGGCATCGGGTGAGTCGGATCTGTGGAGCCTTAGGGAGATGGAGAGGGATCTTGGAGTCCACTGGGAGGATTTGAAGAAACGAGACTTTAGAAGAAATATTGGCATATTATATATATATATACACATATGTATGTGTGTGTGTATAGCTTTCTTCTTAATGCCCAAAACTTAGCTTGAACATAGTGACATTGATATGTAATCACGTTGTTTTGAAGTTTGTATTACTGAAAAAAATATTGAATTGTATACTTTAGGGATAATCATGTTGGCGTAACATTATGTTGAGTTGATACTATTTAGTCAAAAACAACAACAATGGCATCGGGGATAATATAAACTGGGGATACAAACTCCAAAAATACACCAACAATGAGGATTATATATGATATTACATATATAATATAGTATTATATATATACTATATATATTATACTGCGGGACAATGCTGTGACATTCACGTCTACCAGCTGAGATGGAGGCTGTTCATCTGACCTCGGAGCGGCATGTTTTTGGAGACTGGGACACAAAAGGCAAAATTACATGACCTGATCCGCATTCTGGGAAATATTATGTGGTTCAAGATTATCAGAATTGATCAAACTCAAAAAGATAACAGATTGGCTTTGGCACTGGGTCTCAGGTTTTGACCCATCATTTGGTTGGGTTTTCGAAACACCCATCCAAAATGAGGAGCCAATTGGAATCACTGCCACACTACCAGTTCAGTGTATACACATGAGCTTGTCTCAAAATGGCCAATATCCCAAGGTGGAAATCTTAATCTTGATGAGACCATCTCGGTCGACGGCCAGGGCAATGGAATCGAGATAATCAGGATCGAAAGAAGACCCCACTTGAAACCACCAACCAATGATTTATTTGTATTTATTGGTTATATGCTAATACTATCTCACCCATCCTACTTCGTCAAAATGTAGACCTTGATATTTCTTTCCTTTTCTCATCGGTATATCCAGGAGGACCTGAGCCCTGCACACAGCTGGTGCTGGGGAAGTGGCAGCCTTGCCTGTGACTTTCCGTTGATCCATCAGTTTCATCTCAGCACTTTCGCACCGTGAAGTTCTTGGTGCTTGGGAATCTGCATCATGTCACACATCGCCAGGCACATGTAGATGCATAATTCAATTCTAAATGTCTCCAAATATCAATAGCAAGAATAAGTAACACATGGTATTTCTGTATTATTTCTATGTTCTATATGTCTTCTATCATTTTCTAACTATTATCATTCTACCATATTCTACCTAGTTGAATTATATAAAACATCTGGGAAAAAAAACTTCTATCCATCCAAATACTGTCAGTGTTTCTTTATAATGAGATCCTGCCAGCCCTTGCCACCTGCTGCTGGCTGTCTGCTCTGGGCTGGGGGCCAGGTGCCTGGAAACAAGAAAACATCGGCTTTTTGAGCTGGGTTGCAGTTTCAAGTGCCGTGACTTGAATGTGAAAACAGGGAACTCTTGTGCTTCACAGTTGTTGAACCATGTTAACACATTTTCAAATCATTCTTGGAATAGGAGCTGGAGAACACGATGTTGGAAGGCCAGTTGATGTTTTGAAGCCTCACATCTTTTTTCAAACGATTATACTGCAAACACCTTTTGACATCAACGAGCATCACCATGCAGTTACCTTTTCGTCTGTCATGGTCCACATCAAAGATATTGTGGGGTGTTCATCGGTTCATCGAACAACTGTCAAGCCATCAGGACTTTTTGCGCTATCGTCTTTACTGTGAACTCATCATTTCCATTGATTCTCATGTGCAACACTGAGGGTTCTCATCTATTCATGCATTAAGATCCAATATATTCAATATGGGTGCAATCCAACCTGGCAGTAACTCAATGGAGAAACATCTGCACAATTGTAATTGCGCAAATGGTATCAAATGGTTGGTTTTCAGTTCACCAACAGCCCACAAAACGCTGGGACATCGCAGGTTAAGCGATGGCCTCGGAACCAGTGCTCACGGCCACCTAAGAAATCGGGTGTCAATGGGACGTTCCAAGTGACTAGGAGGTATCTATTTTTTCTTACAGGATTTTTTCAAGAAAATGCAAGAAGGCTGAAAAACCTAAATGGACAACTCAGATCGTTCAAATCACGTGGCAACGGAAGGATGTTCGGGCCGGGGATTTTCTGGTCATAAATTTCCAGCCCACCAATGTTTGCCGTCAGAGTACCAAATTATATACCAATTTTGATCAATTTCCATCGGGGGACCATCTCCACATGATGAACCTTGGGCAGGTCGGTAAGTAAAACAGTGTGATGATATGTGATGATATACAAAGTCCATCAACTTCCCAGTTGGTAAAATGCCCGGAACCATCCGGACACCGCAGTTCACACCTTCAAGGTCGGCTTCCCGCTGCCGCAACATGTACTCTGCGCTTCGTAGCAATTCTTCACGTTCCTGGGATGCTTGGGCCATGGGGCCATGAGTTGGGCAACAAAATGTGTGTAGCAAGAAATCACTGGAAAATAGTGGCAGGATTTTCACGTCGGGCCAACAGCCTACAAACTGGAGATACAACGGTTTTAATGTAACAAACTGAAGCAATCCAAACATGACCAAACATCAAACAAGACCAAACATGTTCAAACTGACTACAAACCGACTCTCCAACAGTTTCTAGTCCAGGCAGCATGGGAGACATTGGGTTGACCCACAGCTGGACCCCCCGAAACTCTTTGGTCTAAGCATCATCCAGCTGACTCATCCTCACCTGGTGCCGGGGGAATCCTGGGAAAGGGAAACGTGATTCTCCATATGCGGTCAGTTGTCACCAGAGACATGTAAAGGCTAAATATCCATGAGTTAAATAAATACATTCCAAACATTTCCAAACTATGAGTCAAACATATTCAAACTATTTCAAGATTACATGGATAAAATTGAAGCATGCATCCTGCATCATTTCTATTCCCTTTTTGCGGCGAACATCAGCCCTTGCTCGGCGCCTCATCTCGTCTCAGCTTGGCCTGGCCAGCTCAAGGTCCGGCAGCTGTGACCCTCCAGGGAATTAACGTTGGAAAATGGCCCTAGTTCGATGATTAACCTCTTAAAATGGCGATTTTCCATAGCAAACAGGTCTTTCACAAAATTCCCCGTTCAAATTGCTCTATACTTCGTGATCTCACCGTTTTCACCCGTGTACGTCAAGGAACATGGCACACGGCATACAGCAGCCCAACAGCCCCCGGAATCCCAAAAGCAGTTGCAAGTCTGTGCCTCTTGCAAATGCTTCATGTCGCCCAATTCCGCTTCCTCTGCATGGCATCTGGGGCGGGCGTGATCTGGTGCTGGAGCTCTAAACGCCAAGGCTTTCCCATGGCACAAGAAATAATAACTAATAACCACCAACCAGGCAGTTGGGACTCTGAACCAGACGCGTCCTTGGCTGCTAGTTGCCGCTGGGAGCACCGCAGCTCCTTCCTAGGTGGCAACCGCAGGCAAGCGAAGGATGAAAGGAGCTACAACCACGGAAGATCTGTACCCAACGACTCAACAATTTCAGGATTGTCAGTTGACATGTGTTGATGAAAATTGCCAAGATTTGAAGATTTGATGCTGCTTAGATGTACAACTATTCCACCATATTCCACCTTGCTGGGCCGTTTCTATCCAAGGTGCTCCAGCTCACTGAGCTGCTGGTCCCTTCGGCGGTTCTCCATGCGAGCATTGGCACTGAGTTCATCGGAGTCCTGTCGGTGGCCATTTCCAAATTCATTCCTTCATTTTCTGCCTGAACAGGCCATATCAATGGGATATTCATTGGATATATGAATGGAACATTAATGGTATATCAATGACTCTCATGTTTTTTAATGCATTATTAATGGGATATGAACCATGATGGAGATTTCACCAATACTGCAAATAATGAATATGGATGGATACACGTGGTCGGTGTGCCCTATTGTTTTCCGCCCCTCGTCTCACAATTTTCGCCCCCTAAAGAATCTGGGAAGTATCCCATGTGAGTTCCGTCCCCCATCCCTAACCTGCAGCCAAAAACCATCGTCTTGGAAAATATGCGATGTTGTATTCTAATATGTTGACACATTAGTTGTTATTCTATATTATGTTGTCTTATATTGTTTGTTTTGTACTGTGCTATCTTCTGGTATGTTACACAATAGAATATCAAATGATGTTAGATTGTATTATATATATATATGTATTATTTATCTTGCATTTCTAGAAGTATAAGTATAAATAACAATGATTGAGTATATGCATACATATATACACACACACCTATTTGACATTCGACATTCACATGTATAAATAGATGTACAAATAGATGAACGTTTTAAATGGTCGTGTCTCAAAATCCAACCTTTTTTTTCACACCAAAATGGCTGTCAAATGGTTGTTCATCCTCCAACATATGGTATTTCATAAGTTTGATCCATGCTGTGCCCATTTATTGCCAATTCTATAAATCACCACCAGCATGATTGCCGGTAAATAGCTATTCTATCATTGTCTCATTTTCCAGTTATAACTGGGAACTGAAGAATTTTGGAGCTCCATCCCCATCGCCCCCATCCCTCCATCCCATCTCCATCCGCCTGTTCCATTCGCCTCAGTTCCTGCCTCAGTCGCTGCACCCGCTGATCGCCCTCGCTGCGCTCCGCCGCGACCTCCGACAGCAGCCGCTTCTGCCGTTCCTCGAAGACCTCGAGGTTAGGCACGACGGCGACGATGTGGTGCCGACGGGACCGGGAAGCCCAGCTGATCCCAACTGTTTGGGGAAAACAAAGGGGAACATCTTGAGAGATGTGGGATCTTCATGGATTCACTGTTTTTTTGCATATGTGAATTAGTGAATTATATAGTTATGAAGTATGTAAACAGATTGTATGATGATGGTTGGCTGAATACACTTTCAATGAACTTGAAGGAGTTGCAGATAAACTGGAAGAGTATCACCATAAAGATCATGGAGATGGGGTCAAATGGGCTATGGAATCTATGGAAGCTACAGTAGAAGGAATGTAGAGAGGGCCAACACCATGGATTTTCAAAGTTGTTGACTTCAAACATAGATGAAACAGAAAACGTTCTGTTATGTTCTGTTTCTTGGGATCCCTGAGTTTGAAACACACCCCATCTGAATATCGCAGCTTGAGAACTTATGCGCAAATATCATGTTGAGAGGGCTTGGGCTTCAATGCGATATCCTTGTTTTTGATTTTCGAAATGGGCACATGACATTGGAATCATCGAGTCCCCATCATACACCTTACCATCATCTAACAAACGCCGTCAAGGTGCATAAACGTTGGCCTCTGTGGAGGTCAACTTCTCTCGCGCCTCATCGTGCCGGTTCCAACAGGACGGTGGCTTGATTTGGAAACCAAACCCATCAATGGCCCCATCAACCGAATACGGTAAACCATGGTAAATCCATGGTAAATCCAACAATAAAGTGCCAGCTGTCGACAGTTTATACCACCTTGTTCCGTATGTCTGTTGGTGAAAATACCGATCGTAATTAATGTCATTGTCTTTGGTAGGGCTTGAGATCAACCTCCTGAGCTCAGCGGGATCAACATCCACGACCAGGACGTTGCAAGAAGAACTGGTGTGCAGCATGCTGATGACTCAGTGTTTGGCAATGCCTTTGCTGAACTTCTATTTTTCTTGCTTTGAGTTCGTCAAATCACATCAAATCACCATCATCCCCATCCCACCTGCCGCAGTTCCTCCTGCAGCCGTCGCAGCTTCTGTTCCTCTTCGCTTTGCAGCTGCGCGCGCTGTGTGTTTTGCGTCTGCATCTCGCAGCGTGCCTTGCGCAACTCCGCCTCAGTGCTGTCACGCTGGCGCTTCAGCAGGGCCACCTGCGGCCCAGGGGTCATGGCTGAAGATCTCTATAGGAAAATAAGGGAAACAAAAAGGATCAACACCTGTGTATTTATTGCAACATGTGCGGCAACATGCGGCAACCAGCTGATGGTGCCAAATGATGTGCAGAAAAATCTGTGACAATCACTGTGTTAAAACCAACGTTGTGCTGATCGCAAGCTTCTATTGCTGCTGGATGTAACCGGCAAAAAGTTACACCACAAGAGCAGCCATAATTTTCTCGTCATCAATAGTGGGACAAGAGATAAGCAGCCTTTTGCGCACTCATGCGCGTGGGGCACTTACACAACATTTAGCCATAATAAATAATAAATCCCTGGAATCATACTGGGGCGATCTCCAGAACTGATGAGCACCTATCCAAGATAGCCTTCCCGTCAATGTTGCCTTTGGCAAAACTAGACGTGCCAATTAGGTATACATGGTTTAGACTCATTTAGAAAATCACCTATTCATTGGTCAATCAACCAGTGAAAAATTGACATTTATGCGATGCTATCACAGTCATTGATCTTTCGAAATTCTCTCTCTCTCTCTCTCTCTTTCTCTCTCCCTACTACAATGTATAAGCAATACATAAGCAATACATAAGCTACATTAAGCTACCCTAGAACCCCCTTTTCTCTTCCCACCGCCTCCTCCCTCAAGGGGTCCACCGCACTCTCCTCCCGGGTCGGTGAGGCGCCGCGCGCCGCCCCGTCCCGGTCCGCACGGAGGGCAGCCAACTCACCTGCCGGGAGGATACTGAGGTCACCCTAAATGCTATGGAAATTGCCATCAATCTGACAAGATGGGCATGAGGATACCGATAATGCGGATGATGAGGAGGATGAACATGGAACACGGATCATCATCATCATGATCATCATCATCATCATCATCATCATCATCATCATCATCATCATCATCATCATTATGAACATGGACATGAACATGAACATGACCACAGGATGAGTTCAAACCGAAAAGGAACCAACATTGAAGGCAGGATTTTCAGTTGGTGGGTGACTGCCATCTGTTGGATGACATTCACGTTTGCCTGGCCTGTCTTGGGGTTCATGCCTACCTGAATCCTCTTGTGAGGGAGTCTTATTTTCCCACTTTTTGCAGTGCAAGAAGCTTAAATGTATTGTTGACTGATAACACCTTGTCAAGTTGATACAGACAACTCCAGACAGAAATGCATGTTTTCTGTAAACCACACATTTGTTTGAAAAGGGTAGCAATGAACACAACATTTTCCTATGTGTTGGTTGTTCTGGCCGTATCACCAAGTTGATCACTTATATCTCTTTGAATCTATACATATCAATCATATCAATATACTTTATACAGGCATGCAGACTCTAATGTTTATCTCAAGAGATGCTATTGTATACACTCGAATCCTGCTATGTATTAGCGATATATGTATATGTAAAACCATACCAAGTATACCGTATGCTCTTTTATCACATTCATATATCGCATCCCCACATCTCTCATCCATCTTTCACAGGTCATTCCCACCTGCTGCCACTACCGCCGCCGAGGCAGCAGCAGAGCGTTCTTCCCACAACTCCGAGCGCAAACGTCGAGCTTCCTGCACCAGGCGTAGAAATCACTCAATGATTTCCTCTGCAAGGTGGGGCCCCCTGAATAGCTAAGTTGGTTGATAACATTTTATAACTAGTGTAGCTTCAGTTTATGTTGGATAATATTAGATATATCATATATCTATACTTTTTATCGAGTTTAAAGTTAAAACACCGACTTATAACTGGGGTCACCACCTTGTACCGGCCATGGGAACATAGCAGAAACCAAGTAGAACCACTACATAGCAACCCCCAAAAGACCGAAAAGGTTGAATTTATCACAAATCGAATTGTGAGAAGTATTGCACTATTATTTTGATCTTTTTTATTTTTTTCTGTATGCTCGGGGGATGAGTGTAAATCTTCTCCGGAAAATACAGTGGCCGTGTTTGTATCCAGTCTCCATTTGGCTTGTTTTGTTTTTTCCAATGGTTGTTCAATACAGTGCGCAAAGAACAGCAGAATTCATGGTACTAATAATCCACCAAAGGCGAAGGCTTATCACTTATCACCAAAAACCTCGGGAGATCATGATCAGGAGCTGGGTCAAAAGCATTTTCAGAGGCGATAGAATGAGGTTCTCTGTCAGACCATCACTAGGGATCCACCTGTGCCAACCGGACCAAAATAAGCAACAATATGCAACGAGGGGGACACATTATTTCTTACATGCCAGAAACTGGCATGCTCTTGTGATAGCCAAACAGTCAAATCATAACCACAAAATTTATTGAACCCCAAATGGTTCACTGCAAGCAACATTCATGCCATCGCGTTTCAGCTTGGGATTTAAAAAAAAAAGGAACCATCTATCCAAAATCAGGGGTTCGATGAACAAAACCCAAGAATTCATCTGCAAGCATCGGATGTGAACCACTGAATTTGGGGAATATCAGAAACACAATGTGGCAACGATGAAAACAACACAACCAGAAGAACATAGTTTAAAATCATCAAATCAGGACACCGTGAAGTCGTGCCCTTGCGCTATGACATCTTAAAATCAAATAGCAACCTACACACAAACGAGGCAACAAACGACAAACAATAAACACTCTTCCACTGCCTTTCTTAAGGCGTGCGCCCACTATATGTGCTGCGCTGGATACTTATAATTCTGTATTTATGTATGTATTATGTATGCAGATACAGATTACATATGTCCACTGCCATGTGGCTATTGCTCAAAAGCATGTGCTTCCCCCCAAAATGGATGGTGAACTACACGAAACATAGCATGACCAGCTGGTCCTCAGCCGCTGTCAAGCGCTGTTCTTGCATCTCTCCGCGCAAGCTGCGGAGCTGCTCCTGTGGCTGTGGGCTTAAACCCATGGGAATTCCTCCAAACATGGTGGAGTCAATGAATGAAACCCGCGGAATAATGGATTCCTCACCAGCGATGACATGTGATTTATCCATCCAGCGGCTGGATTTAGCGGGCAAATGATGGATCTAAAACGGTGGATTTAAATCATAAAAATCGACCAATATGAGTACAGCAAAATAATTAGTGTTAGCCCCAAAATGTCAACGAATATTGAAATCATAGGTTCTGAGCAGTCCCCGTACGACCACCTGAATATGACATTCACAACAACTGTACTAAATTATGATTCATACATGTCGGCCAGATACCCTCCGATAACTTGTATAAAACATGATAACTCATGCAACAGTTTTCTACGCAAAATCATCATTCCTGAAACGGGCAATTTTCCATAGCTACGTTAGTTTACCCAAGGGCAATCATATGACAACTAAAGAAATTTAACCTGCAGTGAAAACAAATTTCAAACCACCAGTGTATTCTACACCCTCAGGCAATCAAACATAGCAATGGGAAACCCTTCAAACATGGATGTTTAGAGGGTTAATCCTCCAAAAAATGGCTAGATTTTCCAGCCATGTTTGATTCCCCGAAGCTATATCCCATTCAGCATTGTATCCCAAATCCCATCGAATCTCCCCATGAACTCCCCATCCACTGACATCGCTCCGCTGCTCCGCGCCTTGGCATCCGCCGTGGTCGCTTCCATCAGCGCGTGGCTGCTGCGGCTCTGGGACAGCTGGGCATTGGCCTCAGAGAGGCGCAGCTGCAGCGAGTCTTTCTCTTTGACCTCGGGGATGACATGGGAGATGGCCATGCCATGGTGGCTACGAACACTTAAAACTCAACCAAATTATGATAAATTATGTATAATATTTATGTGTGTATATATTTTTTATAGTATTGTCATTGTCATATTTGTGTGTGTGTCTGGAATAGCCTACAATATGTTGAGAACTTACTTACTGGGATGCCCCCAAGATGATCACCTGGTGAAAAATGGAGGGTTTAAGCTGATGATTTCCTCCAACCAAATGGGCTAAATCCACGGCATCATGCCTAAGAGGGAACGGATCATTGATATGGGGTTGGGGTCGAGTTCAATATCCATGGTTGATCTGGCATATCCAGGAAAAAGGTGGGACACATAAATTTAGCAGCATATCTAGGGATATCACAGGTTTCTCTATAAAAATGGCTAAACAATTACATCGCCCATCAACCTGCTAGAGGGATCTTTGCATAGTTGACTCCAGCAACTCTCATGCTCCATCCAGACCTGACAAGAACCTGAATGCTGGTAAATCAAAATGAATAGGCAAGGAAATGGCCATTGACGTAGTGACAGAAACAACAAAAATGGGGATCTCACGCACATAGTATAACTACGGGCAAACCCCACAGTTTGCCCGCGCCGACTTCGACGACGTTTCGGAACGTCAAAAAACACTATGTTTTGTGGGACGAAATGCACATGTCAATCATCAGTCGTATCATCTTGCCACGCACAGCTAGGGGACCTGTGCGGTGAATGTTACATCATCATCATCATCATCATCATCATCATCATCATCATCATCATGATCATGATCATGGTCATCAACATCATGTTGAAGATTCCCTTGAATGTAAAGTTTAACGGGGGTGGGATTTTAATGACGCCCGAGAAACATGTTGAAGATTCCCTTGAATGTAAAGTTTAACGGGGGTGGGATTTTAATGATACCTTAGAAACATGTTGAAGATCCCCTTGAATACTTCTATAATATACATCACGAATATATTCGTCGGAACCCTGAAGATGTGGTGTGGGAGAACTGTGGGGTTTGCGCGTATAACTACTCTATACAAAATATGTTCAATACAAAGGCAAAACTCAGTCCAAAAGCTGGACAAAGGATGATGAAGGTGGAGTGGTAGACCCATTCATAGACCATCCCAAATATGACGAGAAATGGAATATATGCTACTCAATCATCCCCACATCCATCCAAATCCCATCAAAAATCATCAGTGGCCTCCGCCAGGAGGTGTCGCATTTCTCCGCGGAGCTGTTCCCCGGAACTGTCGGTCTCGCCCTGGCATGGCACGTTTTTCGGGGTGACGGTGGGTGAAATATGGCTGAAATGGAAATGAACACTTGCATGCAGACACACACAAACACATATACTATCATATATATTTGTATATATGTTATCCATACCTCAAATAATCAATATGATCAGTATTATGATCAGTTGAGAATAATAAAATGTAATCCCAAAAACCTTGTTGTATGTAAAAACAGTTTCCGAGGTCATCCTCAATGGCCGCCTGCAGAGCGGCCAATTCTCGCTTCAAACGTAGGGCTTCTGAACGATGAGCCTGGCATTGGGCTGTCAAGGGTGATGCACCAGATCAGTGGCAGTATGGTTCACATAATTATCAATGTGGGTTTCTTAAACTGGGGGATCCCCAAAATCAAGGCTTTCAATGCTAAAATGGTCTGATCTTGGGTGATTTGGGGGTACCCCCGTTTTAGGAAACCTCAACATAGATTGAACATATTGGACATCTGTCATTTATATATATATATATATATATATAAATAAATCCGCCGACCCCGGTCGACAGCAAGGGGGAGCGCGTTAGGGAAGAGAGGTTGCAGCAGCAGCAGCAGCAGGCAGCAAGCAGCTGGCAAAAGGTAGCAGGCAGCAGCAGCAGCAGCAGCACCAGCAGCAGGCAGCAGGCAGCTGGCAAAAGCTAGCAGGCAGCAGCAGCAAGAGCAGGAGCAGGCAGCAGGCAGCTGGCAAAAGCTAGCAGGGAGGAGCA
>BGPT01003113.1:879-27383 GCA_003297045.1 Symbiodinium sp. clade C Y103 | reverse complement strand
CGACTGCAGCCTGCCAACTGTATACTATCTAATTCTATTCTATTCTACAGGAATTCAGAAGGGACGTTAGGAAGTTTTTCCACATTGCTTTGGGATTTCTGGGGTCGGCGGCAGGGGCGGTAGCCCTTAATAAATATAAAAATAAAAATGTGCGTGTACCAAAAAATTGGTAGCTTTTCTATTTGATATTGAGATATAAACCCCAACAAGGATTTCTGGCATTTCTGGCACATGGATTCGCATTCGCACCCATCTTGCACTACAAGTCTAACAATTTCTGTGCATCTCTACCCTTCCATAGACGCAGCTCCGTCCACACTCACAATCAAGCTATCCAACCACGAAGGGATTGAAGGACAAAAAACATTCAAAATAATTTCAAGTTGCATATACTGTACCAATTTTGTTTTACTGGTAGCATGCTGTAATGCATCAATCATCACCCTCAACCCACCCTGGCGCCTCCAAGTCCAAATTTTCCTGCCTCAAGCGTTTCAAGCTCTCCTCAGTGCCTTACTGCCCCTTCCCAAGCACCAGGTGAGGATCCGACCTCTAATCTTCCAAGCCCAACTAATGCTGGAGTGAAACATGGAAATGTGGCCATGCTGACCATGCTGAGTGGGACCAGCTTTTTCTTCAGCAACCCCCTTGTTTAGTGGTTCCACTGCCAAAAAATTGCCATGTCCGGAGTTCAATTGGAAAATCATGAATATAGGACCCGCATATTCCAAAGTCATTTGACATTGTGAGGTCTCCATTCTTCTACCAGATGTGCTGTTTAAATTCCATTTGTTCAGCTATGAAAACCACATTTCCAACAGTTTCATCACATTCTTGTGCTGGCCACCAGATTTCCAAAACGCCAAGGTGCTGTTGAGTTCGTCTTTGAGCTGTTGGATGACGCGATCACCTGTGGTCATCTCCCCATACACTTGGACGCACAAATGCATAAAAAAAATGTATGTCCATATGTGTCATTGTATATCGCTGTATAATATAATATCTATCAATATCTGGTATGTGGATGTACATGGTTGAATTTCCCCCCAGATATGCTCTCCCTCCCTCTCTCTCTCTCTCTCCCCATCGCCATTTCACCATATAATATAGAGCGCCAAGTGGCGTGCGCCAAGTTCCACCTGGTTTCCTTGGGCTTGGGCACGCTGTGTGGCCACCTCACCTGGCATTTCGAATTCTCGGCCAACCAGTGTTTTCTTCCTCTGGGGATTAATCATCATGTATTTGATCTGGTGATAATCTTCTAATTGTATCTACTGTGCTTGTTACATCTTGTTACCTGGTCCATGAATCATCCCATGATTTCTGATGTGAGAAACATGTTCTCGTATTGTCTCTAAGTAATATATGTTTCCTTGGTCAAAATACATCAACATACTGTATAGGATTGCCTTAATAAGAAACTAGCTATCATCCCTAGCGTGCCGGCCAAGGAGGCGTGTCGCCTTCTTTCTTCGCAATCTCTTGCTGCGATCTGGCCAATTGAGTCCTCGGTGCATCAACTTCCGGGCTGGACATGATATCAGGATATATTGAGGATAGATCTGACATTGAAATCATTGAACTGTCCAGAAATATCAGAAATGGATCAGACATGGATCATGCACTTCGATGAATGCATGAATTTCATTGAACTTCCTGGTTGTTCAATATCTCAAACGGCTCATTTTCGGGCATCTCAGGCAATATGTCACCACAAACATGCAAGCATTGCAGTGGTGGGTTTTACATGTTCACATCCAAAGTCGCCTGGTCAACTAATCCGGGACAATCAACGGTCAATGCTTACTGGGAAATAGTGCCGTTTGGCAATGCCAGGTATGCACAGCCTAGTAACGCCTAGCATGTCTCATGTACTCCCTTGGTCACCCTCAGTGTACTTGATGAAAGTAATTGCCATTAAGAATTAAGACTGCGCCTTGTGGATTGGGATTGCAAAATGGTTGAGATCGTTTCAGATGGTGATGATTGTCGGTTTCACAGCCATCTCTGTTCATACATTTGACGGAATTTTCAATGTCCCAACCGCGACACTGAGCCCCCCAGACTCTGCATCGGCCAAGCGCGGTTTCAAAAGGTTCAGCTCCGATTCAGCCCGTTGCGCATCCTGCCAATGAGTGGCATTGGGCATGGCCGAACATTTTAGGAGATTTTCAGAAATGGCTTAATAGCAAGCTTACTTGACATGATTCAAACCATGCAAACCGTGATGCAAATGATATGCATCAGTTCACTCATTTCATCAACCATTGACTAATTGGGATGGTTAGAGGGCAAGCGGGGAAACCCACGGAAAACCATGTTTCTTTCTCCCAGTCCAGATAAACAAAAAAAAACGTTACACCGAGCCAAAGTTCCGAAGAACAACAATTAAGTCATCAATTAAGTACTGTATAAATCCTATGACAAGAGACTTCCCATGACTTCCTCCGGAACTGGAAATCTCCGGATGTTTGGACACGACCCCTGTGCCTTCAACCTGGCGGAGACAGTTGCAAGCTCAGAGCTGCTGGAACTTAGCTGTTGCCTCAGCAATCATTGGTGGCAAAACTGTACCCAAAAACATGCTTGGAAACATATAGATGTCTAAGATACTTGGGTTGAAAGTTGAAACTTGTATCAGCTTGTCTTTTTGGAGATATGATACGATACAAACTTGGACATGGAATGCTTAAAACAGCGGGTGCTTGGGTCAACTGCACCAATGGTGCATAGCAAGAAACCTTCTTAGAAGGGAACAAAAAAATGACAACACGAGACGATCCAACGCGGACATCCCAAAATAGCGGTGCTCATCAAAACAACAAAAATACCGTTGCCAAACCAAGCAAAGAAATCCCGCGAGCGATCAAATCCGCTCCATAGGTTTACAAGTTCGCGTCCACATCCCTATTAACTAAAACTATCACGGTCAACTGCAGCAAGATGTTTTGTGGGCTATACGTTCAAACTATTGTTCGTGATAACTGGAAACCAGCAACCAGCCAGCCAGGTTTTCAAGATGGAAAAAACCATCCTCGGCCTTCTAAAACGCAACCAAGTAGCTCCAACATCGCTCGTGCACGGTCCTGGGCTGTCGGCTATGCAAGAGGGTCATCCGACAGAAAGAACAGGTAGTCGCCACTCACAAGGGCACGTGTACGTACAAACAAAATATGATGGGAGTGAGTACATGCCATGGACATGCTGCCAACTTTGGATTGCTTATACTAGTACAATAGTTTATGGCTTTTGGTTAGCCACATGACTATCTCTACTGCATTGTTTGATTGCCAATCCCATTTTAGATGGTTAAACTCAATTTATGATGTTTGCTTTTGAGTTTCAACTCATGATTAGTAACAGGTTAACTCAAGTTAGATGCAACACCTGATTTTGTTGAGTAAATACCGTGTATCATGTTTCTTACATCTAAATTGTGATGGTTAAATCCACTGCTTTATGTTCAAAGTTAAATCCACAATTAGGATGGTTCAATGCAGTTTTTGATGCTCAATCGCACCTTTTTTGCTAGTTCACTCCAATCTTTGCTTGTAAGAAAACATGCTTGCCGTTGCTTGCTGATCTTGCTGCTTTACTGCAACTTTTGCTGCTTAAATCATGTGTTAAATCCACCATGTTTCAGGTTTAATGTGCCATTTGGCATGGCAAATCATTCCCATTTGGACTCCATCATTTCCGCAGGAATTCCCATGGGTTTCCTATGGATTTCCCCAATTTTTTCGTTTCGCCTTCGCTCCAAGGCACTGCCTCCGCCGCCCGCGCCTCAGCAGTGCTGACTTTGCCGGCCGCGTCGCTGGCGGAGTGTAGGTGTTTCTCCCGGAGCCGCGACAGCTCCTGTGGGAAACCGACATAGAAGCACAGTATCTTTATATCGGTATGTTGTTTGAAAAATGCAGTATCAAAGCAATATACACATATATAGGTTTAAATTTATATAGTTATATATATATATATGTGTGTGAATGGATGAAAATTGACTAAACTCTTGGTAGGCAAATTCAATCTTACTTGATGGAGATGTCTCTAACCAAACATGAGGAAATGACCACCACAGGTGAACGGAAAGTCAATCCACTGCAGCTGTTAATAAAAAAAGGATTGAACATAGTAAAATGTAAAGGTAAATGGAGATGACACCAAGAAAATCGTCACAATTCAGTATTGGTTATCCTGGCTATAGTTTTCAGTTCCTCTTCCCTTGAGAATATGACTTGCTGGAAATCATCATCCGAGGTGGGGAAACCACAGACCGCAATAATCATATAATGAGTCGACCGATGCAAAGTGACGAAGTTACAAATGGCCAGTTGCTGGCCATCTTTAATCTGGATTTGTTTGCCTGCTTTGGTGTTGAATTCCAGTATCGCTTATTTTGTGCTTCCACTGGTTCTACCACACTGGTTGACATCATTCCCTGCGTCCTCCTCAAGCTGACTAACTTGCTGTCTGAGAGCCTGCCTCAGCATGGAGCCCCAACGGTTGAGAAGTTCACTTGAAAATGTCATGGAAACTATCGCTTCCCTAACCCCCCTATAACGATAGGAGAAAACATGGGTATAATACATGGGCCAAAAATGTCCAAAGTGGCAGCATCAACCCACATCAACCCGCATCAAGTGGCGCAGCTCCATCTTCGCTCTTCACTCCACTCAGCTGAGCCTGACCAGGAGCCACCCCTGGACCCCACATTGTTTGTTGGTTTATAATTTAAAATCCTTTAAACACCCTTCAACCATATATGTGATCATGTTTGATTTTATTCTCCGCGCCCAATCTTTACAGGTATTTCCAAATGAGACCAGATTCCCCAGATCACATTCCCATTTGATGGTGCTTAGCCCCAGGCTTGCTGGCAATGAGCCACATTTTTTGTTGATTGGACAAAGAAATAATGATAAACAATTTTCACGACCGCTTCGCTCCAAATATTTTCTCATCTTCATCCCTAATATCAGATCATCATTTGCGGCATGAAAATCAAATTGCATCCCACAAGATCCCCACACAATTTCATGTTTCAATCCCTCCATCAAATTGTGATTCCAGCTTTCGCTGGTTCAAAACTCTCAACACCAACTCAGCTATTCCATATCGTTATTCATATGTTTTGCTATGTTAAATCATCTAAGATCATCTTCAAATCCCCAAATTTTCCACATTTTCCCAGGCCCAGCGCCCCCAGCCCTGTGCGCCACGTGGCGCGCCTCCAGTGACGCCACTCGCGCCGCCAGCGCTGTCTTCTCCGACTCGGTGCCGGACTTCAGAGCCTTGAGGCGCTCGAGCTCCTGCGAAAGCTCCAACCTGGCAGGGCTGATCATGGGATATTCCATGGTTGATATATTAGTGATTAAAAATGTGCATAATTATATATATAATTATATATATTAGTGGTCACCGCCTAGACTCTAGGGCCTACCTTTTGATATCTGTACGAAAGGATTTGTATGTATATATAAATGTTTTTTGAAGGATTAATGTATATATATATATATATATATACACAATGGTTTATAATTAGTATGGACTGATTCATGCCTTGGCCCTGGCCAATCATATTCAATGGTTAATTCATTCCATGAGATATTAACCATTTATGGTAATGGTGATATATTGTGGGATTTTATGATGCTCGGATTCAATTCATGCTTGGTATATTCTATACATATTTTGTCGTGAATTTAGTGGGGCATGTGATATTCAATGTTCAAAATTAATTGTAATGGGATCACTGTTGCTGACAGTGAGATTTCAAACTGCAAAAAACATTGACCAGTTTATGAAATACATGGGGAGAGACATGAACAGTCCAGGTGAACCATCAACAGTAAGGGGGACATGATGGGATTTGAAACAATATTGATACGCTGGTTTCTCCAAACACCTTCGTAGAGGGATCTAAAACTGACCATTCGGCTATGGGTCAAGTGAATAGATCAACATCACTGGGATACCAATGGGTATCCACAAAAGGCTGCTAGTTTTTTGCTGTCCATCCAGTTACACACATCTGATTTACTGCACAAAAACGTGATGGGCTGATGACTAACCAAAAAAGTCATTTTCAGGCAGAGTTTGCCAAATACCTTCGTAAAATGAGCAATTGAATGTGATTTGTAGGTGGGATGATGGTGATAGAATTGCTGATATGAGAATGATCAACAATTACACTCATCATTGTCCCTTCCCGACCATAAATACCCACCGAAACCCTGGTGACCTGGTGGTTGGGATATCCAGCACCGTTTGGTGGCAAGTGGGATTGCGAACCGACCATAGGACGTGATAAAACGTCATTTTCGGATGTGCCCTGTGTTGTTGGTTGGTATACCATCCAGCTGGATACCAAAACCATACACAAAGAAAACCAAAAGAAATAAACGCATCTCTATCAACTAGTTTGAGGGTGATATGAGTAACCAAATAGGCTAGGTGACCTACAGGAAAAATGAATCCAAGCAATGAATAGTTCATTTAGCCAAATTGAGCAGGGAATCAACAACCAAAAACTTTGCGTTTCACAAACAGCAAGATTTAACAAATGACTGCTACAGCCACAATTACCAAATGCAGTGCCAAGAGCCTTCCAGAACTGGGCTTTGCGTGGCAGTTGGTCAGGATTGAAACGCAATGATATACGCGTATATTGCCGGATTTTTGAGTAGTACTTTATTGTTCCATGATCGGGACTATTCGAATTTTCACGTGAGTTCCATAGTGGGTTATTGCTGGGTCAAGCTGACGTAAGTTCAATGATTGACTTTGGGTACAACTTTGTGAGTGGCATCATGTCACCCTTTAGATCTAGGGTGAGCCAAGCCCACTATACCATGCCCCGTCTACCACCATCTGCACCTGCTTTGCACTGCTTCTTTCAATGAATCCTGTGCAAAATAGCAGTCAGTGACTGGACGGGCAAAAATCCCATCTATAAGGTTCTTCATCTTTGGATGCACATTTTGTTTTGCACATGCCTTAGCGCTAGACAAATGTCTGACCAAAGCTGTGCTAAAATGTAGATTGGAATCAGCAGATTTATAGCCCACAACTCTTGAACAATAACAAGAATACACAACTCTCTTAACCTCTTGATTGCACAAAGTCACTCTCTTAACTTATTGCCCTCTTCCAACCGTCGTTCTGTGAGTCCAACCAAGGACTGAGATGTGTAGTTATCTGCAGCCGTTCTCATTGGAAGGATAAAATCATATGAAGTGAATAATCGCTACATCATCCCAAATCTGCAATTTCAAAAGCGTTTAGATGTTTTTGTTGAATCATGTTCATTGTTCGGGTTTCCCAATCAGCCATCAGGCCGGGGGTCATCATGCTCACCAACCGAACCCGGCCACCTCAGTCTTGCCGGCGGCCGCACGCTGGCTCTGTTCCCTTGATTGTGCCTGGCATCCATGGACAACTCTTCAGAAAACGAAGAAGCCGGCTACAAATTCCCTTATTTCAGAATATGATTAACCCGGCAATGCGACATCCTATGTTATGTGGAAGCTCACCCATTTTAGATGATTGTCGATGGTTTCTTCATTCGGAGGGGTATCTTAACCTAGAGCATCCTAGAGCTATTGTCACAGATCGTTTGAGGAGGAACACCGTCCTATCCCAGGCACCTGGGCCAGTTCCCTTTGCACCGACTCCAGCTGGGTCTTCAGCTTTTCTCTTTCGACGAGGGCCTCCTGTTCCATGACAACCAAGCGACCAGAGGAAAAACAACAACCATTGTTCACAAATGAATGGCAAACCAACAGATCCATATCCAAGCACTTGTTTCAAGCATCCTGACATATGAGCTAACTAACACTATGATCTTGGAGATATTGTAGAGGCATTCTGGAGATATGACGGGGATATGATAAGGTAAATTGGATACACTTTGGAGGTCATTGGAAGGTTCATCCTTCCAAACACCGCAAGAACCGACTACGCTCTCCACGGATCTCTGAGGATGGCGTAGGTATTGAGCCATCCCATCTATTCGTCATCGTGGAAGGTTCACACCGTCTTTCTTGTCGGTCTACACTGCATGTATGTCCATCAAATATGGTGCATGCTCCAAGTGATGTTTCGGCAAAATCCACATTGAGATGTTTGCTGCTTGATCTTATTTTCCCATGATAAATCGAATACTCTTAACCCCATTTAACCCCTGGATGGTGAACCATCCACTGTGGTTGAAACTACCAATCACCACCTCACCCCCTGCCTTTGACTTGGCTTCAGCTTTGGCCAAGTTCTCTTTCACAGTCTTTAGCTCCGCATCGTTGCGCGGCTGCAGCCTGAAGTGTGGCCATGGCAAAGCCGATGCAAAAAGCGGCGCTGAAGCTACTCGCGAGCACAGTTCGGACACCTGTCGTGCATCTTCTCTCCGCAAAAAAAAAACAAACTATCCGTGGGGATCCATTTAGTATCCACTTATTTTATATCTTGTTGTATCCATTTCTGACTTCAGACATATTTTTCCATATTGTCCCACTTGTTTGTATTTTAAACATTTTTAAACAATCCTGACAGCAACTCAGCATCCCGTTGGACCATCATTGGCCGCTCCAAGCCACTGGGGCACGGAAAGCACATCGTTGGCCGCGGATCCACCCTTCGCCTCCGCCGAGGCCAAGGGGTGGTGGATAAGTATGGGAGAATCAAACGGGACATATATAATATATATAATATATATATATAGGTACAGAAAAGGCACTACAACATATCATTCATATAATAAAAATCACAACTTAACTGTTAATAAGCATTACTATGTATTAATACCATAATAACTTAACTGTTCATGACTTGTGCTGCTTAGTATGGACAGGTAATGGGACATTGCGAAACATTGCTGGCTAGGGGGTGTAAGACCTCATGAGCTTGGGAACCACAGGGCCACTGAGGATATGTTTGAATATTTTGACAGATCACAAGGCATGCACGATATACTGACGCTATTTTCATGCTCTTGATGCATCTCAAAAAGTTCAGCTTCGGGAGTTTGATGCTACATGGTGCTACCCTTCACTATGGCTGACCTGCTGAGCTTCAAGTTGCGCTTCCAACTTCTCCTTGTCACTCTGCAGCTCCTGGAAAATGTGGACATTGGGAGGAGGGCCTTGAGATTGAAGGAATGAGAACTTGAACAGCGCTACCATCTAATTACTCTTTTAAGTTGGTATATAATGGCATATAAGTCCTTGTAACTTCACAAATGTCCACAAACACGAAAAACTCATGACAAACCTTAGTCTTGGGGGGAACCAACTTGTTTGCCTTACATCTTACATTTCCCGCAGTCTACATCCTGGCTACCTGCAAACATCTTGGACAAATCTCTCAAACCTCCCAGCCCTCATGACACAGCGGGTTTCACCTCAAAGACCGAAGCACTGTGGTGGGGCCTCCACTTTTTGTACCCATCCCCTCTCCTTGCAGCTCTCGGTCAAGGTGGTCAGCTGAGCCTCAACAGTTGCTGTACTGAAATTTGCTCAGTGATTTGCACCCATCAAAATCCAAAACAATCAAACTAAACTGTCTTTTTTCCTGCGCAGGCCAACTCGTTGATGCATCCAACCATATCCTACATATCCACACTTGTGCAACGTCCTCAAACATCTTTCGTGAACGCTGTGGAATCTTGCCTTGATCGATCCAAGAAAAGTAATTAATTATAAATCTAGTCCACAAAGTCCGTCCGGTCCATGATGTCGTAGCCAGAGTCCCACTTCTTGAACTCCCATACTGCTCCGATTCAACATGGCAAAGAATCGGCGTGTCTGGAACTACAAACATGCATGTTCTTGCCACATTTCGCCACTGTTTTGGTTTCAACCTCGTATTCTTTGAGAACCGACGCATCTTTCCAACCTCTTGAAACTTGACACTGAGGCACTTGTCGGGTGTGGCCAGTGGGACGGGTTTTTGCAACAACACCAATCATCTTAATGTCCGAAGGGCAGCAGCGAAGGACCTGCATACTTTCAGAGGTGCAACTTTTGCTGGCCTGCGCAAAAAATTGGCGTCTTCCTTCTCCGCATTATTTTTCTCATTCAACCAGCCGTTCCGAATCTCTTTCTCGCGGATATCAGGTTGTTCTCCAAGACAGCCCAAAAGACGGCGTTTTGAGTTTGAGCTCAAATTTTGAACTCAAACTCAAAACGCCGTCTTTTGGGCTTTGCCTTCAACTTATTCAGCTTCCGGTTGAACGCGTCAAGTGACAGCCCAGAATGTCTGAAGTCTCAACCGGATGTGCTCTGTGACATCCACCACATGATCTCAACAGTCTTGCTGCCAATCTCTTCACATCTTTGCATGCCGCAACTGCTGGTGACTTATGGTGACTTGGGGCTGCTCCTGAGACCATGTCTCCAAAATTCTCCAAACATGAGGGAGCCAAAGGATTCGGCCACTTGGACCCGACGGTCTAAATGCCCGAAGCCTCTGGCTCCCAGTAGTAGGAAATCTTTGGATCTGCAGCTGCAGGGTGAAAGGTAAGGAACTCGATTTCATTGCTCATGTTCATATGATTCATGCAGATTCATAGGGTTTCGTAGCATCTCAAAGTTCATATCACCCTTTCGAGGCATGAGACCGCCCAAAAGAGTGACAGCGTTGCGCCGTTGCGGATGCTTTTTCCAAATTCTTCAGGGCTGCATCCATCGGCTACTTTGATGCACATGGAGACTTGGGGTCGCACCTGGTTCGTTTTTTGCCGCAACAAGACCCGCGCAAGACCGTTGCATTTTCGACCCCATGTCTCTGCATGCATCACAGCAGCAAATGGCTGCAGCCCTGGAAGAGTCTGCTGCATTGGTTGGTTGCCATTTCCGTGTTTGGACATGACCATAAACAAACGCAAACACCGGCTGCAGCACATTGCAACTGATTGGAAGAAGGCACTTGAACAAATCTATATAGTGCACACTTGAGATGTGGAAGGCTAGTCAAAAACCATGAAGCATGCCGCAGCTTGAAAAGTCATGAAATGGCAACATTTCTACAAGCAGCTCTGTGTTTGCTCTGAACTTCTCAAGTCCCACTTATTTGTGTGAACAACACTGTGGAAAGCCATGATCTTTGTAGTATGTTTCCATCAAATGCCCTTCAACACAGATCACGTCCAAATTCCGATTTTCTGGTTACCCCGTTACCCGCCATTAAACACAACTGAGCATAGAATATCCATGAATATCCCATGTAGTCCTCATGATGATTGGTGAAATCCCTCATTTTTTTATGGCCCAGCCGTGGGCCCCGGGAATCGCGCCTGGTGTTCCGCCTCCTTCTCGGCCATCCTCTCCTCCAAGCGCCGCAGCTCCGAACGCAGCCTGAAAGGAAACGAAGGGCGTGGAGATGGCTTGGATCTTGGATGTGCCATGGAAGTAAACAATAACCTTAATTCTTGGCAAACATGGATAAACATGGTACAGGTACATATATAGTACATTATCAACATCATATGTTGGATAATGAAAAATTGGTTGTGATGCTTTCTACATAATTGTTGCCTAAAGCAGCGGAAAAAATTGGAACATGATGGTCTGGAACAGGATCGAAATTGTGCACACCACTGAATATTGAGACAAACACTCGCTCCAAGTTATTTTTTCGACCTGGGACTAGGACAATACATGAAAATACAACGTGTCATGGGTTTGGACATCCTCCTATAACGTTACGGATAGATCCCAAGAACCATCAAAAAACATGAGTCCTTAGCACAATGGCAAAACATCATCCGCCGGGAGCTCTTGGTTGGAGCAAGGAGCTCTTGGTTTCCACCACCTGCTCGGATGGATGCAGCTTTAACTTCCTGCCGGGGCTTGTTCTGCGCGGGAGCTTCTTCATGTATCCGAAAAGCGAGACAGGATGTGGCTAAGAGTATCACACTGCGTGTTCCCTTTCAACTTGGAGTTCTTGTGTTTTTTCCTGCTTTAGAAGGTAAGGGAAGCTACACCATCCCAAATGGGCAAAGACCACCGAAGCTATAGCCATGCAAGTATAATTAGTCTCAGTGGGCTAGGGGTCAGATGGTCAAAAACCACCGAAAGATTGCTGTAGCGGATAGCGATTTACCGTCTTAGAGGGCCTGGGGGGCAAAGGCGACAGTATCTAACTGCAAGTATTGATTGATCCTGGGTATATCAAACCACTTGGGGTTTGTCTGAGAATAGGGTACCCTAACTCCCAATTGTTCAGAAAATGTTTTTCCTGTTTGGAACTGACTTCTTGTGGCGTATCTATCCCTGACAGTAAGTCTGCACAAACAAACGGCTCCGAAAAACCAAAAGTGCCGGATTCGTTGCTAGCCCCCCATCTCTGCCTGGAGCTGGTCTTCCAACTCCTTCTTTTCTTTCCTGATCTGCTCTACCTGCGGCAGTAGAATGTAAGAAGCATGGCTAACCTGTAAATGCCCTTCCGTCCGAACCTTGGTGCGAAGTGCTTCTGCCTCCTGAAGGGCTACCTGGAGGATGGGGCTTTCATGGGTTTCTCAGGGTTTCCTTGTGGCTCTTAAGCTGTTAACAGTTAACACCTAAAAAACTCCTTATGGGTTGATGGGTGTTGAGATCCTGACCATGGTTAAAGATGAACATGGACCAATGGATGATTATTATACTCCTGAAGTTCGACGTAAACCATCTACTTTCAACATCCGATCTACGGCCAAGTGACGCGTTGAGCTGCACGCAAGTCCTGCGAGGTTGGTGGCTTCAGGCTCCCTCATTTTTGTTGTGATTCTACATGGCCACAAACTAGTGACTAATGCTATCCATTTCTGTGGGTTGGTGCAATTCAATACTCCAAGTCGCAGGGGACAACGCTGACAATACATGTCAAAAACCATTGTTCTTGCCCAGAATACAATTCAGGAAACACTTGAAGGGTCTCAGAGTTACAGCACAATGCGCCGTAAGAACCATGGTTTCCCAATGTTTCCCATGTATGTTTTCCCTTGAGCCAAATCATTGATCTCAGTTGGACCTCTTTTCTGAATCCTCTCAGCTGCATGTTCGTCCTCCAACTCTGGCGAAGCTGGACTGGGAATGTCGTCTCCTTGGCAGGGCTGCTCAGGGCATGCTATGACCTTCATACATGGCTTGTGTATTCCAATCTTAGATACCCTAACAGGGCTTCTTTTCATGTTGGTAGTTCAAGAATGTTCAAGACATGTTTGGTAGCTAATCAAAACAGGTTTCAATTGGGAAATCACATGAAATCACATAAAATCACATGAAATCACATATATACATATTATATGTACCTATATATATGTGCATATATATATATATATACATATATATATATATATATATATTCAAATCGTCCCTTGGTTGTACTAGGTCCCCGGCCGGTGCCAGTAGGAACCGAGGGTGCCGCTGGGGGTGCCACGGCTTGCAGCTTCAGGCGGCTTGCCTTCGGCTGTGCTGTAGGCCACTGGGGGTTGTAGCTATGAATATAGCCATGGATTTCATTATCCATGGAAATTACCCTGGTAACCTGGGATATAATCTCTATAACTGTAATTATAACTGTCATATATTATCCTAATTGCAGCGGTTGCATGTTGCGGACCCCAAATGTTGTGCTTCATGGCACGATTGCTGACCGTTATTTCTCATACTTAAGGGCTCACAGGTCGAAATTCTGGCTTGCTAGACATGCCTGTTTGCAATACATATTTTCAGGTGGCTCCAAACCCAAGAACTCCCCAATATTGGAGTCTATGGCGGTTAAAGCATCTTCTGTGATTATTTATGATTTGGGTATTTTCTTAGAGTGTTGTTGTTGTTGTTGTTGTTGTTGTTGTTGTTGTTGCCCATGATTTTATTGGCTGGCATTATCAGTGAACAAGCAAACCATTTGTTTCCAGCTTGTGTCCGCAGAGATGTTCCGCTTTTGGTAGTACTGATCGTATTGTTCGGAGCATTTTCCACAAAACGCCTTTGCTCTAAGCATGCGGCCTTTGGCTCTAGACCATGCTGTTTGCACAAGGTACGTGCAGAAAAGAAGAACCCTATGGTTTAGGTATATCATGGTACATAAATATATATATATATATACATATATAGATAGATAGTGAACGACTACATGTTCTTCCTTGCTTGCTCATTCTCGATTTGACCAAAGATCCCTATGAATTGGCTATGAGCCGTAGGAAACACACAAAAATCGACTTTCCACTCTGAGCAGTAGACCATCACACTTTTTTTCCTACTCCCCCCTCCCTGGAGGAAAGACTCTTGAGCTGGCTGGTAAATATTCCCATGTATCCCAATTGCTTATATAAATGCCAAAGCGCCCATCGAAACTTTCCGCAGATTTGTTGATTCTTACCTCCCAGAGCCATAGCCTCCAGTACCCAAACATGGCAATGGAAAATCCCCTGTTTATAATCTATATGGATGATGTTGCTAAACTACAGTAAAACCATTAAAAACATCCACCTACGTGTGATTTTCCCGGAATTCCCAACCAGTCATGTTTCACAAGCGGATCGTATTCCCAGCCAGGAACCTTGCATGAACCAATGGCGCCTGTTCCTCTCGCAGCTCTTGTTCCTTGCGTGCGAATTCCTGCTCCATGCTGACTCGCTTGGCTTCCCAGGTGGCACCCATGGAGCGCCTGGGTGGCTTTCGCAAGATGGGTTGGTCCACGAGTAGGGATCCCACCAGCCATTTGAATGGGAAAAAACATAGAAACCCTTCATTTTGTTTGGCTTACCCTTTTTTCAGACATGGATGGATATAGATGGACTGGATATCAACGTGTCTAGGTCATGGTCCAAATTCATTGGCGTGGATCTGCTGGGGATTGCTGTGATTTTATATAAATTCAAATTAACCAACATCAATGGGATATGACAACGCGAAATATATATATAATATAATGGTGTATATCTGTACATGTACACGTGTTTGTTCATCCAAAGTAATTATCTATGATGACAACTAGAAATAGTCTCGTCGCTCGGATTCCTTACAATGGTCATTGTGCAAGCCTGTTACCCATAGCAGCTTTGAAGAGCAGTCCCAGGATGTAAAAATGCCATGTGTCCAAAGGGCCATTTCTCATTCTCTCTCAAGTCTCACCACCCTGGCCATGCCCTGACTGGCCATAACTATCACATAAAATACCACACCATCCAGTGAACTAACAAAAGTAATTCTGGACAATCACCATTTTCAAGAGATAATTCTAATCTATTTCCATGGCTTATCTTCCATAGCTATGTTGGTTTACCAGAGGCTAACGTTGTAGTATCTATAAGCAGATCAAAATCCTCGCCGGCAAGTAACTCGACATCAGCCTCCACAGTGGCCTGCAAGCGATCGCGGATCTCCTGCGATCGAAACTCCGGTGGTTTGAGTAATGTGGGTAAAACAATAATAAACCACCCATTTTGGAATGGTATATACCACCTATTTATGGTGATTTAGGGGATGGTTTATTATTGCTTTAAGCACATTAGATGATATGGCAAACATGTTTTCCTTTAGGAAAGTACGGGAAATGTATGCCTATATGATCCTCGAGGAAGGAATGGGTTCCCCGTTGGGTGATATCCTACATGCATCCACCCTAGCGGCCCTAGCTCAATCAATGAAATTGTTCCGTACTTATCCATACTTATCCAGGATGTTCCAAGCTAACAAGCCAAGTACAACCAGGATACCTTGAAAATATTCCAACATGTTCCAACAAACTTTGACTTTGGAAGAATTCAGAAGTTCCGACAAACAGCTCCTGCCATCCTCCGGCACCCACAGCTCCTGCTCCATCTTTTTCCGCACGTCCGCCTCCAGATCTTCGGCCTTGTCGGCCTCTCCCAGCTGGGTTGCCCCGTAAAAAAAATGGTTCATTATGGTTCATTGTGGTTTGTTGTGGTTTGTTATGGTTTGTTGTGGTTTGTTATGGTTTGCTATGGTTTGATGGTTTATTGATTGTTGATTATTATCATTGTCACTGTCACTACATGAGAATTGAAATTTTGGAATGCATGACTCTGCAACAATTGTACATGCCCCATGTTGAATCAAACCTACGTTTAGAATGTGTAGTTCTTAAAAGAAGTTTTGCCGATGAGGTTGCGAGCAACAAAACCAAATGCCTACTCATGAAGTGGTTTGAACACCAAATGCTCTGATGCTTCAGGGCCTGAGCTGAACGCTCAATCAAATGCCATGTTGGCCCCTCCTCACCAGGCTGAATAGTGATTTCTCCACTTTTCCAAAAAGGATCTATATTTATATATATATATAATGTTATGGGTTCAAAAATGGGGAGGTACAATCAAATGGCAATGGTGGAAAATGATGGTGTACTACTCTTTTTTGAGGTTGGTTTTCCAAGTTGTTTCGCAACAAACCCAAACCAACCCTTTGTCTGGTTCTGACAATCAGACATCCCGCCTCAGATCCCTTTCCCGTAGGCACTCGACGACGAGCTTCGAACTCAATGTCCTGGGCAAAGAAAGCAAGTGAGATCCGCAGGTGCCACTAACGTGTGGTGGTTTAACAGTCAAAAGTCAAAAGTGGCGTTTCACCATGAGATTAGATACATTAAATGCCCCCAATAAGGGGCCCCACATGGCCCAATCATGAATAGATCTAATACTGAAGTGGGGGTTCTAGGATGTTCTGGGGACGTGCTCAATACGGGGCGCGAAGAGATTGACACCTTGACCTTGCAATGCAACTTTCGATTCACTGAGCCTATGGTATACACCAGGGCATAGGTGTAGGAGATTGGCAACCTTTCAGATATCATTTGTGGAATATTTGCCGTATAATATTGCATAATCTAGCTGGTTAACCCCCTCAACAATAAGTCGTTTGGGATCATCGTCCCAAATGTGTTTGAACATCTACAACTGTTTGAAACCACCAGATCATTGGTTGTACACCTATTCTATCCCCATGTTACACGGTTTAACCACGGTCAACTCAATGGTGCGCCAAGCGGCGCCGCTCTTGTCGGAACGAAGCCGTTCCTGGTTGCGATCTCCATGGAGGGCAGGTTTCACCCAAAAATGACGGCAGTTCCAATGGGAAATTGCCCATCAATTGAGGTTTTAAATCGTTGGACAATCATTGAAAATATTGGGAACTCCCCTATAAACGTAGGTTTTAATGATGTTTTAATGGGAACATCATGAAACTAACTTGGACATTTGCCAGCCAGCCTTGTTTGACTACCAGAGGGTGTACCCTAAAATCAGCCGGGTGCTTACTGGATTGGATGCGCTTGTTCTGCGCCAAGTATGTCAGGCCCATGTCAGCACAACTCAATGGGGGGCCAAATATCACACCAAATTGTGTGAATTGCCTCCTTCTTTACAAAATAGGTCAACCATGGTCAACCAGCCTCAAACTGTGACTCAAAAATTGACGGGCGTGTTATCTTTGAGTTCATTGTTTCCAAAAGAGGAACCCCCGGAAAGCAAAGTTTGGTTTATCACTACAATGATACCTAGGCTTTATGCTAGCTATATCTGCAGCTAATAGATGTCCGTTTTCCTTCCCTTTTTTAGCCACCAACATCCAATAAACCATCACCGTTGCAGTTTGCTGGCTTATAGCCTTGCAAAAGCTCATGAACATCCGGCACAAAAAAAAACATGAGCTATAGATACCTTGAAGCAACGAAAAATAGATCACCGAGGCCAAACTTTCAGGAATGTCCCTGGCCTCGGCCTCCTTGATGAGACGCTCCCGCACCTCGTGCTCGATGCTGGCAGCGGCCACCTGCCGCATCTTCTCCTGACCGATGTTATAGGAACGAGTCAATATTCACGTGTGCCGAGGCACTATTATGAAACTATTGAAAAATATGGTTAGTTCACAAACACATGAAATGCGCAGGAATAGTTTGATTATAGCAAAACTTAGATACCTACACAGCTGCTTGAGGACAAATAAATGCCAACAAACAATGAAACTTCAAATCATGACACCGTGATCTGTGTGATTTCAAAGTGGTTTGAAGATCTAGAATATATTATGATGTTACCCCGCCAAGATGAATATCTCAGAATCCTTTTGTGGGCCTCTTGGATCTCCAACGGCTTGACCCATCCTCACTTACAGCTTAGTTTTCTCCATGATTTCTAGCTATACAAAGGGGTTTTGGTGCTTGAACCTTCCATTTTGTTGGGTACATCTCCATTTTTTGTTGGCCGATTCGAATTTTTGTTGCCAAATCCCATCCCCCCAACATTCAATATCCCACCTGGACCCCCTGGTTTTGAATTAGATTTGTTCAGTTAGAGTCCTTTGTTGAGGGTGTTTAATATTCGCCAGGGATTGACAACCTGGGAATTTAAGAGAACTATATATGTTTGATGGTTATGTAATGTATATATATAATTGTTGACCTACTAGATGGTAAATCCCAATGTTTCATGGTTACCACTGTGGCCCGCCGGCCAGCACTCCTCCGCCTCTTGCGCCAAGCGCTGCTTGGCTGCCTCCTCCAGCTGAGGGTACTGCGACTGCACGGCCTCCTGCGCCTGGGACATGTGGGGTTTAGCCAGCGAATCCATGGAAAATGGGCTGATGAACCATCCAGCAATGGATGGTTGGTGGGGCTTAAAACCATCGGGAATGGTAGATCTAAGTTGGTGCTACACATGTTGATTGAATCATCTATGTGATTCATGGGATTTCAACCAATCAAAATGATAGGCCTAAGGGGGGGTGAAGCGATACAAATGATGGATTAAGCAAAGACATGTTCCCCACCCACAGCGTAAAACGCAGAGATCCCTAGTTTCATGCAATTGAGATCACCTTTGAATGCCGGCAGGGATAAGGCTATTCCCAACTAACAAAGAATGAGGGGAAGCTGGGGACAATTGGGGCTTAGATGGCTTAATCATCCTGAAATCGGGAGACTGTAGTGGCGGCAAGTAACGGTGAATCCACCAAAAGTAAGATATAATGCTATATTTTTGGGATATGACCATGGACAATTGTTGAGAATATGCATTTTACGATATACTAGTACATACAAATATCATTTAAAAAGCATAAAATTCAAGGGTACCGGGCAGGTGGGGAATATGTCATACATGTCATAGTCGTGAATATACAGTTGAAACATCAACCAAAACATACCAAAACTACGACTATGTTTAGGAAACAATTTTGGGATGGCCATTAGTATATGACCTGAACCACTGAACTGCCGAGCCATCCGTGGCCTTCATCTCCAGGGCTTCTTTGGCCCTTTGTTCCAATTGCGGGAGCTCACTCCTCACAGAATGGCACAGCATGGCGCAGAAAGTAGTGGAATACCTTGAGGGCAGGGGTACCAGCCAAAAGATGTCGTGATCAGATGGGACGCATCGTCACACTTATGGACAAGCATCTTTGAAACCTCAATTCACATATGTAATTGATTGATATGATATATCAAAATTTCGGGGTTTGATCTGCATTTCAAAGGATTTCAAAGGTTACATTTCACAAGATTCCGGAATACGATGTTCCAGATATTCCCATGTCTCGCGACATTGAAACCTCCAAACAGCTTGGTTTCCCGGTGAGACGTGTCCTTGCTCGTTCCTCTGCCTCTTGCAGCAGCTTCTGCCGAAGCTCCTCTTCCTGGGAATTGTCCCGGCGGAAGGCCGTATTTTCGTGGATTCTTAGTCACCGGTTTTTCTATACGATGGATGTAGGCTACTATAGTAATACTATGATTCCTTTTGCCTGGTACCATTTTGCAATATGTTGAGCCTCTCCGGAACAGGCAAATTTGGGGATCTTAGAGGACATCGACAAGAAAAAGCGAGGGCCAGCAGGACATAGCCTGCCAAATGTGCTGTGGTAGAGGTGGCTGATTCACACCTTATAAAGGATGAAAGGATGTCCTCAATTAAGAACAACATCAATGCATCATCATGCAAAATTGTGGTGACCATGCCCCGAAAAAACAGACGCCGGACCTGAATCGCCCCAGTGTTGGGCACAAACAAATCCTTGCCCCCTTTTTGGGGCAGGCTGTGGCCAGAACTGATAAGTTTCCCTGACTACCTGGATCAACCAACAAACTAAGTAGGAAGAGAAAACAGTAATTACAAGAGATAAACCAATAGACATTCACACACATGCATATATAAAGATATATACAGTATAACTGTGGGGAAGCAATACATGTCACAAACTTGAAGGCTTCACATGGCTTAACTACACACACAAACCATTTGGAAAGTAATATGTCCGAGATGAACTTCTCCCCTGACCTGCCTTGGCAGCTGCTTCTCTTTCCACCCTCTCCTGTAGGTCACAGGTGAACCAATGTATCAAATGGATGGCTGGCTTTGTTGTTATACTATTGACTATATCTCATCCATATTAGGAATGTCAATGTCAACTATCTGTGGCAAACAACCATTAATATCCCACACAACCCCATTGCTATATTATCGAATCATGTCATATTGATGTCAACATTGGGATGAATCATTAACATCACAATATCTCACCATATCCCATTACATATACACGGTACATTATATTGTATATGTACCCTCTGGTAAACTAACATAGCTATGGAAAATCACCATTTTTGATGGGAAAATCCACTATTTCAATGGCCATTTTCAATAGCAAACTGTTAGTTTACCAGAGGCTAATTTCCCATATCCCAACTTTCTGGGTTGAATCCCCATGGAATCCCCATTAATGTTGGTAAAACAATAATAAACCATCCCCGTAAATCACCAAAAATGGCTGGTATAAACCATTCCCAAATGGGTGGTTTATGGCATTGTTTTACCCACATTACCCCCATCAACCACTATTTGGGGAATCCTCCATGATTAATAAACCATGGTTTATTAATCCCACATTACCATACATTAATTATTGTTTTATCCAATTTTATGGGAAATCCTCTATAAATGGCCATTTTCAATAGCAAACTGTTAGTTTACCAAAGGGTACCATTACCCCCATTGGCCCATTAAGCCCAGTTTATCTCCCAAGGCCATGTGTTCCAGGTCCGTCCTGGGCCACACGTTCCAGGTCCGGCAGCGTCAAACGAGCCTTCTCCTCCGCCTCGTTCTCCGTGATGGATACATACATACATACATACATACATACATACATACATACATACATACATACATACATACATACATACATACATACATACATATATATATATATATACATCCTATAATATACTGTATCTATATATATATACATACATCAGTGGGTTATAAGTTATAAAGTATAACAGTATACTTAGATTATCCAAATGATTGATGGAGGATGACTTGCCCAATTTTCTAACAATTCTGGGAACATGATCTTGTTTGACCCATCATGATTAGTTGCCTCAAAATGAGGATTGTTGACACAAGAACGCAAGTACTTCCCGGAAACACGCCAGGATTTGTATTGGTTCACTCCCTTTTTGATAGCACAACTCCAGTTAATGAAACAAACCACAGGAGAGTATCACTACAACAGTTTGATTTGTGTAAGTTTCTTGGTGGGTAACATGGACACATCACATCTATGAACATGTTGATGGATCAAAGGTAAAAGAAAACGTGTCAAGCAGCTACAGGCATCCAAACGTAGCTTACGAAGAAGTTGCTCCTTTGGGACTTCCCTCAAAAACACACGGAAGCAGCCAGAAATCAACACAGATACCCCCCCAAGAAAAACATGGAACATCATGGAACCCACTTTCAACCAGTTTCCCCTCTTCCTCTCTCTTTGATGTTTTTGCAAGATTTGACATCAATATCTTTCCAACATCTTCCTGCTGCATATTGGAGCTTCCAGCCATCCAGGAACCATCCCACGAGCAAATGACAAAATCATTGACTTGAAAAGTCAGCCATTTTGGGATTGTTACCCTGGGGTAACCTAACATAGAAGTGGAGAATGGCCCATTTATAGATACTTTACCATCTTTACCTGTAGAAATCTAAAGAAGATGGTGGTTTTCCACATCCATATTAGTTTACATAGTTGGGTGCCTGGTTACCTCAATCCGATTTCCATCACGTCAGAAAGCGCCTCCTTTTGCACCCGAGCGCGAGCTTCTCGTTCGATGGCCGCCTGGCTGGGACGCAACTTTTCTTCCACCTCCTTCTCGAGCCTTGAGCGCCTTGGATCCACGGGATCGATGAGTAGGGAATGGGGGGTGCTGGGATGATGATTTTCATGGTTATTAGGACAGTCATTCCCCCGTTCCCTAGTAAGCACCAGTAAATAATGATCTACAATGGCATACAAACTTTAGACCGCATGAGGTTGACTATGTTGATTTCTTTATCTAGCTGAAAGTATCTATATTTGCCTGCCTCTTTCAAATAACACTGCAAAATCCATGTTTTTTTTTGCTATTACCTAACCTGGTGCCCGCAATGAACGCTGTGACCAGGCGCTTGTCATATTCCATCTGCTCACGGAGCATCTTCATCTTCTCGTCCACCTATTGGGGGACTAGTGGAAAGTGCACCCGTGCAGCTGGTGCACCCATTCAAACCCGAAAAAATGTGTGTTCATGGGAGAGTGCCGGGACTATGATGATTCTCTGTATGTTGGGTAGTATAGCCGTATAGCCATTTACAGTTCCTGTAAAAACACATCGGCAAGTGGTATGGTCGCTTGGAACCCTGGCGGCTGAATTTACCAAGGGTATAAATATAAAGTATTACATAATTATATGACTATCAAATCATGAGTATAGGATGCCACAGTACGTGGCGCCAAGACATCATCAAATGGTTTGCTGCATCAAGAACGGGTTCCAATTCAGAGACTTTGACAGAACTTGGGACCCCCATTGTACTCAAAACAAAATTGTCTCTATAGGATATCAATTAACAGGCTCAAATCTGCTGTCAACAAATCCTTCACTTCATCTTTTTCTGACATACCCTCCGGAACTTCAACATACCTATGGAAAGTCATCTTGTACAGTAAATCATCTTCAAATGGGCCATGGCTTCCTTAGCAAACTGTTTAATTACCGGAGGGTACATCCCATATATATATATAAGCCCTGTATTAATCTATTAGCCATTCATTAGCTATTGTTATCCTGTTATCCCAGTATGAATCCAATGTCAACCCATCAACTCATCATGAAATCACCATTGGAACCCTGGCCTCAGAAGCCCCACCCCCGGCCTGGCGCTCGGCTTCGACCCGACTCTTCCTGAAAGCCACGAGCTATGATGGGGAATAGCAATCAACTATACATGGTAAGTGGGTGTGTTTTTACTATTTGTATACCCTTTGGTAAACTAACATAACTATGGAAAATCACCATTTTTATTTGGGAGAATCAACTATACATGGCCATGTTCAATAGCTATGTTAAATTACCAGATGGTAGATCAATAGCTGGAGCATACGGCATACTATTAAGATCTCTTAAACTCATATGTTAAGATGGAGGAGATGTATCAATTAAACCATTGGAACTACCAGCGAATACCAGCCAAACTCAAATAGTCTGGAAAACAATGAAACAAGTATATATTCATAGTAATTATCTAAGATCTATACGGTATACGTGTAGAACGACATGAAACGTGGGGTCACCAGCTCAAATTGCTAAAGAAGATACATTACTTCAGAGCAAGCTTTCTCACAAGGTTATGGCAAAAATGCTCTTCACAACCGATTGTGCGACTTGTCTAGAAGTCTTGAGGCTGAGACACGCGTATACTGTATACAAACAGCATCACACATTTGTTTATGTATTGTTTTGAGTCATGTTGCATTTACAGGACGGATGCTTGGATTTGGATTTGGGACAACACCTTGGGCATACGAATATCCAAACCATGAGCTGAATCGATCATGTTGGATCATGTTGGATCAAATTGGATCATCTTGGATCATGTTGGTATGTTCAATTTTTTTGGTTCTCCAGTGGCCACTCGTGTTGAATCGAAACATCAATAAGAACAATGATAACAACAACAATCAATCATCGACAATGAGAGCACTTTGTAATTAGTTAAAACGGGTTAAATCATATTATAACACAGGGATACATATATAATATGTAATAGTACAAAAGTAATAGCACAATAAGTATCCGTAACTCTCTCCCCCCAATGAGCCCAGAAGATCCCACGGTGTGGTTCCTCTCAAGCTCTTGCCGGAGCTGCTGCGTCTTCTCTTCCCGACGGGTCTCGAAATCCGCTTGGAGCTGCAGGAGTTTCTCCTTGCCAAAGCCCATGGATGCCATTGGATGTCACGGACATGTTAAAAAATGAAGCATGTTAAAACTTCAACAAGAAACGCATAAATGAACACCGTGATCCTTCGGATGATAGGAACAATCTGAAGGCGGCAACTGTTTGAGAGTCGCATCCATGGACCCAAAAACAAATGCTGTCTTTAGTATCAACATGTATCAACCCTGCCAGTGCTTTTAACAAACACCGGTTCCAATCGCCTGATGTTCCCTCTCCAATTTCTGCAATTTCTCTTGCTGTTCCACCTGGCGAGGCCACCGCACACGATTCCCCAACACATCCGAAAAAGGTGGAACCGTTGTACATATTCAAACAACCATCAAAGAATGCCAAAAGGTGCACATGTCACACATCTCAGCTTCGCCAGGTCCTCTCATCACATCCATTCTATCCATCGTGTGTAGCTTCACTTTCTGGTTTTGGAATTTCTTGCGCCAACGTAGCACTTCAACCTGCCTGAGCCTCTGGATCTATGACAGAATGTAAACATGGCACAAGCTGCCACACTGATGGTTCAGTCTCCAAGGCCACTAAAAAATTGCTTGGCCATTGTCTCACACCCACCATGGACCAAATCTTGTAGCATCCTCAACCAGGGTGGTTCCACAAAAAACACCAGCAAATTGTTTTCGGAGTCTCAAATTGATCTATCACATTCTATCACAACAACACATATTGTCAGTTTATGTTATGCAGAGGTACACATAGGGCTGCATATTCAAGGCTTCTGTTTTCTCATACTTTTAGCACCCCCCGAACTATTGTGCAATTTATCATCCCAGTATAATAGTGGGAAATTATGGTGCTCATTAGTGCTCTATCTTTTGAAGGATTACCCGGGGTCCGCTGCACCTCCAATTTCTCCTTTTGCACCTCGAAAGCGCTGCCCTTCGGCGCCTGGGCAGTCACGCATAGAAACCACGGTGGAACAGAGGGTCGTTTCATCTGGTGAGCAAAAAATGGACCAAAATTTGGGAAAACACATGGGAAAACATATACGAGGTAAAGAAGCACATTCTAAACTGTTTGTTGCACCCAAAATTGACATCAAATTGATCCGCATGTCGTTTGTACACCGGGCAAAGACAAGTATGTCTATATACATGTCTATTTGCTCAATATAGGCCTATAGGCATGGATCCAGTTTATCACCCCTTGATATGGATGAGTCAATATGTTTATGTATATAAATGACCAGCCTTTTGTGGGTAATTACATTGGTGCCGGTGCAATTTTGACTTGGCCCATATCCATAAAACCCCCTCCGCGTATGCGATACAAAATCCCGCCACATGGGCAGCAAAAATGAACACATCCAATACAAAACAAGTTTTTGAGGCGCATTTTAGGGGAAAAGGATATCTAATTATATACATATCTGTGAGCGAATTCAACCTCGTTCGGGGCTATGTTGTAGTATGGAATGTGTACCTGCTGATGGCCAGTTCAAAGTAACACAGCGCACATGCGGTGAGCGTCTTTTCNCTCGTTCGGGGCTATGTTGTAGTATGGAATGTGTACCTGCTGATGGCCAGTTCAAAGTAACACAGCGCACATGCGGTGAGCGTCTTTTCTACCTTGTTTCATGGCGGTCTTGAGCCAACATTGTGGCACGTCCAAGCGCATGAATTACATGTCTTCATGACGGCCTATACAATGTGACCTATCGCCTAGTCCCTTTTAANGGCGGTCTTGAGCCAACATTGTGGCACGTCCAAGCGCATGAATTACATGTCTTCATGACGGCCTATACAATGTGACCTATCGCCTAGTCCCTTTTAACACCCCCCATGTCCATGGTTATTTCAAACCATGGACACGAGAGAAGGGACATCAATGAATTACTTTGTACCATGCACCTACCGCAAAATTCTGTAAATGCTTGACTTGTGCTTCACCCACTCCCGATGGGAGGAAGGGATCCGCACTCGTCATGGTCGATTACCCGACCGATGCAATGGGGTAGATGTATCATACAGCTGNCCGATGGGAGGAAGGGATCCGCACTCGTCATGGTCGATTACCCGACCGATGCAATGGGGTAGATGTATCATACAGCTGAACATATGACCCAATTCAAGCCATCTAATCTAGTACGTCTAAGAAGATGGAACGCGACCGTTGGTCGGGAGAACCATGCTACTCTGTACATAGAAATAGACAACTATCAATGGATCTGTTCAAAGAATGAATTAATTTGGAGATTGGGAAATTGACGTGAAAATCTAAGCTAAGCAACTCTACAAGCCTC